>WBMV01003598.1:524367-566974 GCA_013396655.1 Campylorhamphus procurvoides | reverse complement strand
CCCCCCCCCCGCCCGCAGCATCCCCCAGCCCCGGCACACGCGGCCACCCCCGTCCCGCACACCTGGGCGAGAAGTCGCTCCACTTTCTCCTGCATCATCGCGTTCAGCTGCTCCAGGGAGAAGCCGGGCAGCGGCGGGAGCGGGCTGGCGGCAGCGAAGCTCCCTCGGGCGCCTTCGATGGCCGCGACCCTAGCCTGGAGGTCGCTGGTCCGCACGCCCAGGTAGNCCCGCCGCTTCCACCCGCCCCTCGGAGCATCGCCGTGCTCTGCTCGCCGCTTGCCACTTGTCAGAGAGGTTTTCAGGCGCGGGGCGGGGAGCGCCCCCCCTCCGCCCGCCGCTCTCCTCCCCGCCGCCCGCAGACTTGTTGCTGCCGCTGCCCCTCCACCTGCCCGCAGCAGCCCCCACGGCACTCCCTACAGTAATCCCCCCAGCAGTCCCCCCACAGGCGGCAGGCAGCCCCGCTGCCCCGCTGCCAGCCGCGGAGCCGCCCCCGCCCGCCCTGCCTCCTTCCCGCTTCCCTCATCCGCATAATTTATTCACCTAGGCGGAGGGGCGGTGGAGCTCGAGTGGCGAGGGCGAGGGGCGCCCGGAGCCCGTGGGGGGGAGAGCCCACGCCGGGAGGGACCGCGGAAGGGGCTGCGAGGGGCGGCCGGCCCCGCCGGGGGAAGCGCTGGACCTGCGGGCTAATTTACGGTGGTTTATGGCCGGGCTGTCAATGCCCACGGTGCGGGCATAAAACACGGGAGCGCTCTGTCGTCCCGTTCTTTTTTTAGAGCGCGGAGGATAAACGTGTGTAACTCAGCGGCCCGGCTCCCGGCGAGCGCAGGCAGGCGATGCAAGGGCTCGCTTCCAAGGGAGCAGCATGCACTAACTCCTCATTGTACGGAGAAGGTTTAATTTTAGCCAGTTTTCTTTAGGGTGGCTTATTTACTAAGCTGCTGCTTCACTTTTCCATTCACACTGGCCAGTTTTCATCGTTCTTGGTTTGGTTGACAGGAAAAGAAGGACCAACATGCAAAGAACTGCACATATAGCCTGATAGGAAGTGTGTGGGTTTCAGGTCCTTCCCCTTTTGCCTCTTACCTTCCAAATGCTGCATTGACCTACTGTAGTTTGGTTCTCACCTTGGTGCTACCACAATGCATCTCCTACATAGCATTTTTGTGTGACATTTCTTGTGCTCAGTACACTTTTCAAACCAGAGAAGCTTCTCAAAGCAAGACCAGACATTGAAGAACACATAGCTCACCGTGGTTGGTATCGTGTGAATACTGACTACTTACAAGATATAGACTCATGGGATGAAAAAGAGACTTGTCCAACTATGACACTTCTCAGACAAGACTAAGAGTATTGGTTTATACTATGAATCAAGTTTTCATATGGAATCATGTTTGTGCAGTTTTATTACCTATTGTTTCCCAAGTATTCAAGCAGTCACAAATGCCTAAGGATGTGGATCCAAAAAGTTTTGTGGGTTTCAGTATACTTACTTAGACTTCGAATGAAGTGTACCAGAAGTTCATAGCTAGTCATTTGTTCTTCATAACTTGTCTCTTCTTTCTAAACAAAAAGTTATGGACTCTTGTTGAGGAAAAGAAATCATGATGGTGTAGCCCTGGGTAATAGTTTCTTCACAATAAACAGCTAACAGTTGCAATGGACTGTTTGCAAACAAATTCCGCCAAGCATCACATACCTTATCATCAGGACTTGTGAATAACAATTGCTCTTTCCAAAACAAGGACTTGCTCACAGACTATCTGTTGGCAATAATAAGAAGAAATAGTATTTGGAATGAATAAACGGAAGAAAAACAAATACTATACCCCACATGCTCTTATTTGGTGCGTAGCATGGACTCCCCGAGTACGGAATGAGCAGTGCCCAGGCTGCTGGAAGCCATCGGTGCCAGCTGCAGCCCTTCACATCACCCCCTGCTGTTAGTAGCCAGCACCATTACTCACCCTTGTTCGTGGTGACATCCAACAAAGTAACGCTGCAAACCCTCAGGATATGATTGTCATTTTATGCTGGTGGTTAGTGAGGCGCCGCTGGGGGCAGGATGGCTGCCCACACTCCAGTGCTGCCTCTGTGGTATGCAAGCGGTTGCTGCCCCATGTAGGCCAGGGTGACATTTCCTGCCGAGAGCAGCTCTTCTTATTCCAGGGCAGATATGGACATCGGCTGCTTTAGTGCCCCATATGGGCCACAGACAACCATGTACCCATAGGTGAGTGTGACATGGCTCAGTATTTTGCTTGGCCAAATGATGCAGTCTTTCTGTCCCAGCTTCATGCCGTTTGTTTTGGACAAGGCATATTACACATCAGAAATAAAATAGCCAGAGACAGAAAGTCCTGTGTTACGTTAGATTTGCATGTATTTGCCATCATAAAGATTGCCAAAGGAGGCAGATCACCATGCTTCTATGGGACTCAATGCAAAGCCATTATCCTACTGAATAACAAATCTCATGCTAGCTGTTTCTTGTTATGAAGAGCTATATGATAAGAAACCTTTCTTTTTCTGTCTGGGACAAACCAGGAAACCATAACTTTAAAATATCCAAGAAATAGCTTTCATGTTTTTTCCCACAGTGCGTAGCTAAACCGCTATACACTTGGGGGAAATGTTAGCCCTGCCTGGTGTCACCTCTGAAAAAAAGATGAGGCTCATGCTCGTATGTGCATGTGTCTGCTCACACATATCCTCAGATAAAGAGAAACACGATGAAGAGAGAAGAAAGAGCAGTGCCAAGTCATCTTCCTTGCTCCAACTTAAAGTCGCATTTTTCTTTTTTCTGGAAAAGGTGTAAGCTATAAGGTTATTACTTGATAATAACGGAATTTGAGGACATATTATTTCCAATAGCTTTTTTCCTGAAGTGTTTTCACATAGAAATAGACAGTCTTTGAAAATGCCAATTAGCAGTGTCTTCTTCTTACAGAAAACCATGTTGATTTTTCTGCTGGAAGCATTATTTATCCACTTCACAGCAAGGTTGTCCAGAATAGAATAGGCTGGACTGCGGAAGCTGAGCAGCAAGCAAAATTATGTGCAGTCTGATTAAATCTAGCAGAGGAGCTGTTTGTGTAGGTGAAGAACTTAACACAGCTGTTTTACCTGTTATAAAATTCTCCGGTCACGTCTGCCTGAGCAGAGAGTGTTAAGCAGCCATACCCTCCTGTGCTCAGTTACTTGATACCATCAAGTGGACAACCAGCAGTTTTGCAGTACGCTTGTCCCATCTAAACAAATAAACTGGATTAAAAAAATTGTTAAGACACAACTTTGCTGCTTTTGCCAGCTTTCCACAAGCGTGAGGCAGAGCGAATCCAGGACATGCATATGTTCAGTGCCAGTGAGCCTGCTTCTTATTTTGTAGCCATGATGATGCCAGAGTCAAGAAGGCACCTATTTAGGATCATAACTAAGATTAAAACCAGATTGCTAGAGCACTTTGGAGAATGCTATCCATGCAATGAAAGAACAGGGTTTCTTCTTTTTTTTTCTCTCTCTCTCTCTCTTACAACAGCCCACTATTTTTTACCTTTTTTGTTGGTGAAGATTTATAGGTTTTGAATTAGAGTAACTCGGTCTAAGGAGTTAAACTTCTACTCCAGGAGTAAACCAGATGGCAGTTCATATGGGGAAGCAGTAATTTAACTGCTTGCAGTCAGAAACTGTATCTCAGATGTTGCTGGTCACATTTAAGATGATATACCATGCAAGTTCAGGTTACAAAACACATAAAATGCCTAAAAAGCCTATTTTGTATGTGATAGCCAGAATATAGCAGCTTGAAAGGAGAACTGTACACCAGGTGTTTTGAACTGGCTTTTGCCATGTACAGGTAGAGTGTAAAAATGGCAGATCTGCAGCACTCCAACTCAAACAGTAGCAAAAGGAGCAGAATTTTAAGTAAGGTCTGCTGAAGTGCTCATGCACACAGACCTGAGGCGGGCACACTTCCCACCAGGAGGGGAGTGCTCTCACTTTGAAGATTCAAATCTCTAAAGGCCACATTTCAGCAGATCTTGTGCACAACCAGGCCAAAGGTATTGACACAAGATGCTACTGTTTGCATTTCATAGGTCTGTGTTTGAAGATGTGGATGGTGTTTGCAGATAACAGTTTTCCACCAGACAGGACTAGTGTCTGGAGTTCTTTCCAATTTTTACGTCTACAGCATGTTGTATTCTGGCTGACCAATGCACAATCAATCCACTGAATTTCTTTACCAGATACAACATACACTTGTGATCAAAATTATGCAAAAACAGACCAGTGAAAAATAAGCACTCATCTGCTGGAACAATGAGCCATGTTCAGTTTGTGATTTATTCTGCATATATGATCAGGAAAGGCAGAAAGCAGAGAATAAACACAAGTCAGGATTAGGATTAGGATCAGTTTTGTGTTAGAACTGAGGTGACACACACAAAGATAAATGCTTGAATGGTTAATAATGGTTATGCAAACCCTTCTTTAGCAAAGGTTCCTGCTTTCAAAAGGAGCTTATATATTATTCATTATATGTGGACTTCAATTGTATCTGCATTCTACTTCTTTCTTCATCCATCTCTCTCCTCCTCAGTTCAGCCTTCAAATTATAGTGCATCTTGCACCTGAAATAAGTTTTTACTCAGCTTTTGTGTACTTATGCTGGTAAAATGCAAGGTAGGAGTAGAATCCAGCACTTCTGTAACTTGCCTCACTTCTGAGCTCTCTGGCAGGTTAAGCAGTGTAGTATTTCTCATTGAGTTGCTCATAATATTTGCCAAGATAACACAGAGTCACCAGAAAAACAACTTACTTCACTGTTTGGGAAGAAAGTTGGAAAAGCCTTTCACTTTCAAATATCCAAATTGATTGCCTTCTGTCACTTTAAATTTAATATAAGCACATTACAGTATACATGATGCAGTACATTAATATATTTAACAGATGGATAACACTTGCTTGTGATTTAATGCATAGATATACCCATTTCACTTCTACTGTACAAACACTTCATATATTTGAATTTTAAGTCAGAGTTATCTTCAGACTAGAAGTAATTGAGTCACATGAGCACAGGATTTAGTTTATTAGTTCCATAACCTTACTGGTATTTTGGCAAACCTGATATTAAAAATAAAAAGATAAAAAAACCCTTTGCATCTGGATTTTAATATATTTCACAGGATTTCCTTTTTCAACATGATGAAACCAGCTCTCCTAGATCTACAAACTGATTCAAGACAAAATTCAGACCCTGTATGTCATTCTTTACTAATATGCACAGGTATTTTTCATGTGACTGTATTACAAAACACTTCATAACAGATAAAACAACTATCTCACATTTTTCATAGCTTCTAATACTTGCTTTAAAATGCAGTTAGTGCTTGGGAAGCTCTGGCAAGAATTTACTGAATGAAGAGCCATCATCAGAAACAGAACAAGGAGACCAGGCTTGAGAACCTCAGACTGAAGAAAAAAAGGAAAAAGAAAAAAAAAAAAGACATCCTTGCCCTGGCTCCAGGCCAATTAATATCCCTTGGTTCCCTCATTTGTTTATTTGTATATGAATGAACACCACTGGAATTCATGGGTCGTGGTGAAAGGCTGGGAGGACAAAGTTTGAACTAAGAGTTTCTGAGCCTGCAAAGTCCTATATTAACATGTAACTTCACTCGTGTGTATTCTGATTCAAATCAGTAGGATTAGTATTGGAAGTAAACTTTCATGTGTGCTGGAGTATTTGAAGGATATAAAAATGCCAACATGAGGGTCAAGATGCAGGATCCAGCATAAAAATCTAATCATAAAGCAGGACAATTTTCTTTATCTTGTTAATTCCAAATTTCTTGTATGCAGAAGCAGTTACTTGCAAGAAGTGATTTTAGTTCTCAGAGAAATTATTACAAAGAGTAATAATTATATATTATATATGATAAATAATATATACAAAGAGTATACTGCTGAGAGATCTCAGTGGAAACCACCTCTGAAAAAGGCAGCAATAACTCTGAGGATATTTTTATGCCCCAACACAAAGTTACTAGAAATGGAAAGGTCCTACACAACAGTGCAGGACATTGGCAATCATTATAATGCAGATAAATTAACATTTCTATAAGCACTGCTGCTGAGTTACATACCTAAAGCAGGCTGAAGCTTCTGGAATCTACAGACATTGTGGGTTCAACATGGACAACATTATCATGGAACAAGCAACTAGGAATCAGAAAAGACAGAAGGAGCAAGGTTTGATTACCAAACTGAAAGGAAGGAGAAAGGAAGCAAGAAGAAAAATCTCTGAATGGATTTTAAGAGTATGAGGGAGTAAGTTGACACAGGTATTCTTCTCTTAGTTCAGTGGATGGTGTCCTCCTAGTGACTCAAAGACAGATAAAGTCTGGTGACTTTTTTCGCCCCAGTTTGGAATTAGTATATTCCAAATAATTTATCTGGAATAAAATTTCTTCTTATAAGCACCGCATATTTGAGTATCAGTGCGTCATTTTACATTGGTATCCACAGTTGCACTCAGGGCCATGTCCTCCTCTCTGTTTAACCAAATTACTATGATGCAATCATATGGAAATTTTTATCAGGATGTCCCGTTACCTTCAGTTGCCTTCAGCTTCCCTTCTTGATGCTATTAGTGATTCCTTGGTTCTCCTGAGATTTCTATTTTGTGCTGCTAAGCCTGAAGAAGGCAGTGGTGGGCTAGGGGGGCTAAGAAGATTTGTCTTTTCCAATCAGTTGTTGAATCTCTCATTACTTCAGTGAGATCTGGGAACAGATGTCTACATGCTCATTACTACATCCCCCGTCAGTCACGTCACAGGAAAAAAGCGTCACATCATTCAGCAAATTGTAAAAAAATCAGTTATCCAAGAACAAATGATCTGTCATAAATTTCAAAGCTGCTGCATCTTGAAAGGAAAGTCTGAAAACCAATTTTAATTTCAGATTCGGTTTGTTGTGTCACAGAATTCAATGAGATGTTGATATAAACTAAGTGTGTGGTTTTTAATAAAAGATGATTTATCTCAGACAAATTTATCCTACTCTTCTGTGGACAAACAGAATTCAGACACTGCTAAAGATAGACTCTGGATAACATACAAAAAAATTCAAACAGATAAAACTTGGAACAACAGAAATCATAATTTCATTATTTCTTGGCGTTTTGTTTTTTTTCTGATCTAATCCGTAATTTGACTAACTCTGTCAGTGTTAATCCCCTCCACAGTCCTTCAAGTACATTTTCAAAGTGTTATGACACTATCAGTTGAAGATGTTAATCCACTTCTGAAGGACATATACAAAGTTTTCTGGGAAATTGTTGTTTGTTCATGCAAATTTTCCAAATAAAAATTTTTCCTTCCTGATCATGCCCAGATCATCTGTGTATAGTATTGCCTTTCCTGGGAAGAAAAAGTGACCAATGGCATCACATCCAAGGAGTGAAAAAAACAGCATAAAACCCACATCAAAAACCAAACAACAAATAGAAAACACTTCTCTTCAAGGCTAATCTACTTCTGCAAAATAACTGCTTAGTTTCTCTGAATCAGAACAAAGTCAATTTTAAGCTGCTTGTAAGTACATGACAAAATCTTCACAACAGGGTTACCGTGAGGTGCAAAAGAAGTGTGCATTGCGAATGTCACTTCTTTTTCAGAGGTTTTGAGGAGACATCCTGGTTTTCTCAAAGCTTTTATCCACACGTTTTATCTTCCAGCTGTCAGATCACCCACTTTCCCTCTCTTTGCAATGAGCTTCAATCTGGCACTCTGGAGAGTGGGAGCACATGGAGATGGTCAGCAGGCTTTCCAGAGCTTCTGGCTTTGTGAATCTCCAGGCTTCTCTTTCACTTTACAGAAAGAAAGGAGGGGGAAAAGCTCAATTCCTTGAAGGCTGCACAATTGTAAAAGCTTTGAAAGGGTGGTTTGTAGGGAATGGGATGGTCAGCTATAGAGGCTGATTCCAAAAGTCAGTTCACACATCTTTCCATCTATGAAAAGCACTTTAATCTCTTCCATGTGAAATTATCAGGGAAGGAGAATGAGGTAAGATACCTACAAAATCTGGACAAAACTTAAGTTGTCATTGTGAAAATTGTGCATCTAAGGTGTCTGAGCACAGCCTCAGGCAGCTGCAGAGCTAAAAACTAAGCTGGTGTCAGAAAAGTGTCTGAAACCTGATCACAAACATTTAGGACATTTTTCCTTGCCATGAGTGGAGAGATAAAGGAGGCCAGTCAGGAGATATTATCAGCTAAAGAATCCATAGATCTCCTGTAGATTTCACAACTATTCATGTGAATAAGCATAATAAAATAGCCCGGCTGCTTGGGATTACAGGTCCCAGCCTTGTGTCTGCATCATCTCAGCTCCGTCAGGCTGCCAGCTGCCAGAGACTTTACTGAATCTTTCAGGGACACAGATTCTTTAAATTACTGTCATAGACTTATTGTAGCTGTCATATTCTTTACACAACTTGTATTATTTTTATGCCAAAAGTAAAGTCAAGCTGTTTTGTCTTCCCTATTTTCTATGCCTGTAAGAAAATTTAAGTCTTTGATGATAATGCTGGCTATGGAGGTCAAACCTGGTGAATACTGACATAAGGGAGAGGGACTACTAGGTAACCTCCTGATTTCCCACCCTTAGTATTAGTTGTACTCCCTAATCCTGGATCTCCTCTGCAGGGCTTCCATTTTCCACAGCCCTGCTATGCTTCTTCCTCACTCCTCATGTATGCTTTCCAGAAAATTGCACTGCTGCATTATAGATGTGTGCTTAGACGTCAACACAAACTTTTCTGCTCCTTTAACTTTCCAAGACTGCACTGTCAAAAACAGTCCACTGAAAGTTACATGAGTGATAAATGCTCTCTCTGTCTCAGTCTCTCAGGGAGTTGTGAGAGATGCTGTCTTGATAGGCGAGCAGGAATATATTGGCAACCAGTCATACAAGATTGACAGCAAGTGTGTGTAATGGTGGGGGCTGATAAGGGGGAAAGCTGGAGGAAAAGGCCCTGTATTTGACATTGCAGAAAGCAACAATGCGGGAAATATGAAGAAAGGGAATTTACAGTTGAGGACGCTGCTCCTAAAGGCTCTTTCTTGATGGAGCAGAAGTAGGACTGAGAGAAGAGATTGCACAGGCTTTGATGATGGGGCTGGTAGCACTACAGATGAAAAAGCAGAAGGGCATAAAAGATCTATAGTGATGACACAAAAGACTTGATATTTGTATATACAGGGACTGGGAGAAGACATAGGAACTTTAAAGCTTGTGTTTTGACAGCTAACGGGAGGACAGGATGAAGGCATCTTATCTGGAGTCAACAGATCTCGAGATGAAGAAGGTGCCTCTTGCATATGGAGAGACTGCCTAGCACACGGTGCTGGGAATGTCTTGTAGGAACAAAATGTTATAAGGACATAAGAAAGAGTGTCTTCCAGCTGCGAGATTTGTTCTGGGTTGGTTAAAACCTCTGAAAACATGTCTTTCTGATGTTTCTGGTTTAACGACAGCTCAAGTCTAAAATTAAAACAGTCCTTGTGTTAGAGGGACAGAAAAAATCCCCAGGGAGCTTAGGAAGCAGCATTCCCCCAGTGGGGCAGGAAAGGGAATATTTTTGATCACTGCAGTGAAAGTATTTTCTGCTTGATAGGGAAGGCCAGGTGGGTGACCAGAGTTGTGGAGCACAGAAGGACTCTCTGGAGAGGAATCTATTATTTTGGGGGTTCACTCTCCTGGATGAAACCGGGGAAAAAAAGGTTTGGAGAGAAGTCCTCTCCAGGGTGCTTACTTGTAGGTCTGCTTTCTGACATATACCTACCCAACATGAGAGCTCCAGTGGTTTTTGCCTGACATCATATTTAGATAAACTATCCTCCTGAAATAGCAGGATGATTCGTGTATAAGTCTTCATTTTTATTGAATGTAGACTTCTACTCATTTAAGAAATCTTGGGCTCTTAATTTTCTGTTTCATCTTGCCCTTGAGGACAGTTTGGCTCTGCTGTATTTTTCTGTACTTGTCTGTCCTCTGTGATTCTAAGTGCTTGAGACTTATTAAATATAAAAGCTCTTTGATATCAGCTGGAGCACAGCTGAGGATTAAGTCTGCCCCTCAATGCTCTCTCTGCCTGCTGCTGTCATGTGTAAATCCTATGGAGGAATTGCTCCCTTCCACAGAAATCAGCTGTAGCCTGCATGAAACACAGCAGATGCTTTGCAAAACAGATTGGAAAGGAAGTGAAGATACCTTTTCCAATGAACTTCGCGATGAATATAAAATCCGGCATCAGAGCAGCTTCCCTCAGGAAACCAGCAAATAGGCATCTATAATTCACTCCTCTATAAAATGCCTCCTGGAATGTTTAATGGCTTTGAACAAGTACCTGTCAGCTTTCTGCCACATGGGAATAGGTGGTACCAGCATGGTAGCAGTGGTGCACACACAAACGATGCTGGCATGCTGTGCTGCTCCTGATGAGCCTCATCACAACCCTCTGTGGGTGTCTGGGAAATGCCCCATCCAGGCATGGAGCTCAGCTGACCCCAACTTAACCACCAAAATCTGACAGTGTCCGAGTTCTAGGTGTTATGACTGCAGGCAACAATAACTTAATCTCCAGAATGTAAGAAAAATTTATAAGTTGCTAAGACCAAATCAAACTGGTAATATTGGTCATCAAAAGGGTAGTGAAATTTGACTGTTAGGTGGGAATCTATGTTTTCTGGCAATGTTCAAATATTTGCTGCCAAGGTTTCCTCAGCTGTACTTTACATTTTATTCATATATTAATATTAACTAATATGACCATTAATATGTCTGTTCTAGAACTATTTTTAGGTGCTTTACCCACAAGAATACCAGCCCATATACTTAAAACAAAATGGATGGGGATACACACACACATATATATAGACACACATAGAGAGAGGGAATATAATTTTTTTTTGCAAGTGATAGCATGCCTGTATGTGATTGCAATGTGTAAAAAGTACTCCAAAGTCTTCTCAATCCATATTTACAGGAAAAGTCCCATGCACTTATAAAAGAGTGAAGAGTTCTGAAACCATACCATAAATCAGCTGTAAAACTTCATGAACTACAAATGTGATGTAAAGCTTCCTAGACAAACGTGAGAGTCCAAAGGTCTTTGTATCCTCTTGGTTAGGTAGCTGTGCTGCAGGCTAGTTGCTCCTCCACACTCGCCATAATCAAAATCCTGCTCTGCTTCTCAGAGGAGCTGCATGCTGCCCTGGTGATTTCATCTGGAAACTGGTTTGCTTTGGTTTTGGGGTGTTTTTTTTTGATTAGATACCGATTTGAAAAGATATATTGACAAAGAAGGTAAGCCATGGGCAGGTTTACTTCAGGGCATGCTGGAGCAATCAGCTTTCCAGACATGTCTGCCAGATTGTTGCTTCTTCCAGATTTGATGCTAACATGTATTGATTTATTACAGTCAGGAGCTGAGACCCACCAAAATTAATCACCATCTGTGTTTATGTCCCACCTTCACTGTTTCCTCACGTGGCTCCTATGATCCTCCCCAAATTAAAGGCTTGTCTGATCTTTCCCTTAGTTCAGAGATGAAATCCTTCTTTCCAGCAGTTTGTTCCCTTTCTGATTGCTGCTGCAATGCCACCCCGTTCAAGTTCCATGGGTTTCTACAGAGCTCTATTGACAAACAGCCATTGAAGGCTGACCTGTTACATCTTTCTAAACACTTCCAGAGGAATTTTATCCCGGTACAAATGTTTTCAATGCAGTCTCTTGAGTTATTTTGATGCTGGCTGTATGGAAGGAAGTGTATTTTGTCATAGGATTTATCACATGGCATACCAAAAAGGGGAAAGAACACTCTTTATACTGCTGTGTTGATGAAAATGTGTGTGTGTTCGCAGTTATCTGCTGGCAGGAGCTCCTTATGGGCTACATTTCTAATGCCATTGCTACAGGTCAGTGAGATCTACTAAAGATAAGGATGTTACCTGAGTTTAGGATATGGCTCTCACACCAACTATCTCTATTTCCTATGTTTTATTGGTCTTACTTTGTTTTCCCAGTAGCTTAATCAGTGCATGTGAAGTCTGCATCCTTTTAGAACTCAAGCAACTTGCTTTGAATACCTCTTGTGCTGATCTGAATTTTGTAGGATCCTATTTAAGCCTAAAAAGATCACTGTTCTTTCCCCATGAGCTATGTATTCAAGTCTCATTAATATTAAATAGGATTTCAGGGAATGTATTGAGAAAAAGTAATCCTCTTTAACACCTCTTTTACCATACCTATTTTATTTCTGTGATATTTCTCACCTCTTGAAGCTATTTTCTTATTTCCCTGTCTTCACAAGCATAGACCACATCTCACCCTTCTAACAAGACTCCCTCCTACCCCTGTGGAGGACTCTCAAGAAAGCCAGTCATATGGCTCTTTGTGCTTCTTTCTTTTTAAATTCCATTTAAGAGATGTTGGTTGCTTCCTCTCTAAACCCATTTCCATTCAGAGACCAAAACTATTTCTCTGTTTCGATCTGAAAAGGAACACATATTCGCCTGAAGCCATATGATGTTCTAAGACTACCATAAAGACTTACTTATTAGTCTTCTTTAAGCTCAAAAAATACAACCCTTTTTTGCACAATATCTTTCATTCTTAAGTGCTTCACAAGTTACAGCTCTATCACTGATGGAGAAGTGCTGTGGGTTGTAGAGTTGGGCAGCCCTGCTGGAATAGATGGCTTCATGTGGGTCCATAGTGGAAAGGGAGTGTTTTCTCATGAAGTTCAGTCTCAGTGCATGGGCAGTGATGCTGCTTGTGGCAGGAAGAATTAGAAGCTAATACCAAGCTTCTTGTGCTGTGTTCTTCTTGAAATGGTGGCCTGAGTTAGCAAATGCCATTTCCACACATCTCCAAAATAATAAACAGCATTTCTGTACTCAGATGAACCATTTAACTTTAGCCTCTGATTCAATTGTTTTTCCATTATCCAACAATGAACTGTTAAATGAGTTGGAAATCTGTTCTGGACTAAAGATGTATTTTCTATAGTACTAATTGCTAAGAAAGTGAAACAGAATATCAAGGCAGAGGGGGATAGATCACTTGAATGCAATTTAGTTTTAAAAGAAGATGATCTGGGGATATATTAGCCATAGCCTAGAAATCTTAGAATGGAGGCACTTGACACTTGAGATTTTGAAGATGTTGCAATTTATCATATATGACCTCTTTAACTGCCTATAGCTGTCTTCCCAAGATGTCTGTTATGACTTCACAGTTTACAGTTACCTGGGTAGTATGCTGGTCACAATTTTTAGCTTTCTGTGAGGATTACAAGTTGTCTCTAGCTTAATCATTGCCATTTTTGCAATGATTGTTAGTTAATCTTGTTTATCTCGTGTGCTTGTGATACGCATCAGTAATTGCACAGGGCCAGTTAACCTTTATTTCCCAAGTGAGAGAAACATCTGACAGTGTAATGAAGGAGAGCTTAAAGAAAGTATCATTCCATCTGGAAAATTTACAGCAGCAGAGGGTGAGAGAGAACAAGGTAGCCCTTAAAAGGTGTGCCTAACAAACAGGGCACAGCAGCACCCATGCACCTCAGCCACTCGCACATGCAGCATGGCAGCACACAGGAAACTGACACTGGAAGTCGCTGTCTGAGCCACCTCCGCATGCCAGTACACTGACTTGTCCCTGCCCTCTGCCATTTCTCCTGAAGTCAGATATCACAGTCATTCATACCACAGACTTTCTCTTTAGGCTTCATTCATGTCTTTATTTCCTTCTGGGTGTGCTTTCTTTACCTGTTGAGAAGAGCTGTGTAGCCATCAATCTGGGATTGTCTGAGAGTGAAACACTTATTCCCAGTCCTTCACTGCAAGCACCACAGGTGGCAACTCCTTCAGAGGGGAGAAAGACAGAGAGGTAAGTTCTTGCCCTCCAGTTCTCAGAAGAGTTTGAAAACGTGAATATTAAAGTGTCAGAGCTTAAGTGAATTTGAAAATAAATTGGGTTTGTGTACTTGGAAGATTTAGAGCCAGAGTCATCACTTTTTTATGAAGACCTGCCAGATTTGTGCTTTTCGAATTCTTCCCATTAATGAAACAGGTGATTTACATTCTAGGTAGACATTTACTAAGGTAGGCAGACATCAGGAGGCAGAGGGATTTGGTTTGTCTGAACGTTATGTAGAGTCCTGTTGTGGCTGACTTGTTGGCCAGCGTGAGGGGCTCAGTGTGGGAAGGAGTCACCCCTCTGGCCCCACAGGCACAGGGCAGAGCGGCAGCACTGAGCAGAGAGCACGTGGACCGTTTCTTCCATGTTTCTGCATAGGCAGCGGCACTCCCAGGAGAGCAGAACCAGGACAAAACAAGATGACAACTCCTCATTTACCAGGCTGGAATATGGGCAATTATCTACAGCGTCCAGGGGAGTCTTTAGTCAGTGCACTATTGAATAAAATGGCATAACTGTCAAAAACAGCATGGAGCATTTCCTTACTGCCTGCTGTGCTTCACAGGCATGTACAGAGCTCCACTAACATGTCAGGGTGTACAGTGGCACTGAGCACACAGAGGGAGGGAAGGCAGGAATCATTTGAGATTTTACTGTGTTACTAGATCCCCAGCAGAGAAGCAGAAAGGGAAAGGGGCACCTTTGGGTGCCTAGAGCAACAATAGGAGGTGCTTAGCAGCTGCTGCCACGTCAGGTTGGGCACACTTTAGCAGTCTAGCTCAGACCAGGAGTGTGCTTTTCAAGTTAATTGCCTGATTGCCCTCCATTACCATGTTCAGGTTGGCAGTCTGGAGACAGGAGGCTGGATGCCCGGCTGCTGGAACAAAATAGGATGACATGGCTGGGGTTGAAACCCCCAAAGCCTATACAGTGTCAATGTTGTGTCAGGAGCACCTGTGGTCCTGCCCTGCATCTTTGCAGGGATCAGAGCAAGGAACAGGTCTTCGACAGATTGGAGATTCCAGGAAAGAAGGAAGTTCTTGATGGCTCCATGTGCTGTAGTATGCTTAATGCAGTGAAACCATTATGTTATTTTTAGTCCAGTTTTCACACGTGAGGTGTGAGCACAGGCTTCGTTTTGTTATTTAAAGGTGTGACTCTTCCTCTGCAAGCTGTTCTAAATATGTGCCTCCATGTTTAATGTGCCAAAATAAATGTTCTGCTACATTCTGATTCTGGCTTGGATTTTTCGTCTGAGTTATAAGCCATTAATATGCACAGTTATAAATTTGGTATCAGTGTTCAACACCATCAGATACTTGATACTGATGTTACTTTAGTCATCTTGCTTCTTCCCCTTAAGTTGTTGACTCATTCATTGCTGAGAAATTACAGAGAAAAAAAGTCTTAGAAAGAAAAATTCATTTAATTCCATGATATGGACCCAAATATGTGGTCACATTTTTCCTTTTTTGTTTTTTTTGGTAGGGAAGAAACGATATTCCACTTATGTTTCAAACAAAAAAGCATGATTTCTTTTTTCTTTATAACAAGACTGCTGATCATGCTGGTAAAAGTCAAGCAAGCAGTACTGGCTTTATTTAAAGCCTCAGCTGCTCAGGTAGCCACCAAATATAGCTGAGCTCTTACAGGAACTGCTTGCAGGATTCTAGTATTGTTTAGTTTGAATACAAATCCTAGTCTAGGGTTTCATACCACAACTAGACTTAATGTAAGTGAGATCCTGATCTGGAGCCAAGCTCCACATCTGACCAAGTCCAAATATGTCAGAATCCCAAAATGTATTTTAAGTATAGCACATAACAGAGTCCCAGAACATCATGAAAAGTTATATGATAAATATAACTAAATAGGAATGTTTTCAGAAATAAAAGAGTTCTTGTGCCATTGAGCCCTTCTGCCATGGTGTTGAGGGTGCAGGGCCAGGTCCTTACCCGTTTGCACAGAACAGGTTTACATCACGCTTATGGATTCAGGGTGTTCCAAAATCATGTGTGAAGGGCACAGTACCAATTTCAGAGTCTAGAAAAATGGCCAAACTTCTCAAATGCTATGCCCAGATGGCCTAGTGCATAACTGCTGTGCACATTGAGCTCTGCTGATCCTCGGGCCAGTGGTGAGGCACCCATTTGTCTGAGAGATGAGACACCACAGGCTACAGTGCCCGGCTCTTTGGTGCTCTCACCAGGTGGTTACCAAGCAACATCGCAGCTTTAGACCTGCATTGTCCTCCCTGCCTCTGGATGGATGCATCAGTCACTTCTGCTGCTCTTGGGAGGGAGACAATATGATTTTGGAGGAGAGTGGAGGAAGGTGGCCATAAATGAAGGAGATTTATATATCCCTCTCCCTCTAGATTGCTGCAGATCAGCTGTCTGGTACTTACAGATAGTCTTCAAGGAAAATTTAGGGATCTGAATTCAATCATTTCACAGCAAATGAGATTACTGTGAAAGAAAAAAGATTCCAGATGCTTGCTCCCCTTGCAAAAAAAAGCAAATGCTCTTGCCTGATTTTTTAGGCTTGGCAATTGTAGCACCTGCCTTTCCTGAGTTGTGCAATGATGCAGCTCACCCTTACAGTGACCTTTTAAGGTGAAAACAAAAAAGAGGAAATAGCTTGTATGCAGAAATACCTATAACGCAGCTTGCAAGAAAAGACTCTGAAGAGTGTTTGCCTGCCGGCTATAGCCCATGTAATGGGGTATGGGGCTGGAACTTCACCCTGGATTCTCACACCATTCCTCTTTTACAACCTAAGAAGGTGACTGGTTTCTGCTTTTTCTTGGGTTTTTTTGTCTGTGACTGGATTTGTAGCCTGAATAGTTAGGACAGGAATTTGGTGCAGCACTTCATCCTGCTCACTGCCATAGCACTACAAATATGTAGAAAAGAAGGAGGAGGGATAGCCCAGGTGAAAGCTGGGAGAAGTGAAGTGCAGAGAGCCCTCCCTCTGCCTGCTCTGACAGTGTAGCTGGTATATATGCCCAGCCTGCTGATCCCAACTTAATGCTTTTTCAGAAATATCTCATTCTGGACAGCAGTGCCAACTCCTCCCCTTGAGCAATGAAGAAACATTTCTGCAGACCATGAGGGATGCAACATGAGGGAGAGAGGGAGCAGGGAGGATGTACTTTCCTCTCTAACACATCCATGTAGTCCAACCTGTAATTTAGCCCTTTGCTTCATATCTGGTTGGCCTTAGCTGCAATGCAGCCAAAAGAAGCCCATTATTTTGCCCTTTATTTGCTTTTGGGCTTTCTCAGTTGTGTTGTACATCTGTTCCTCAGAAGGGCTACCTAATGTAGGCACACAAAGAGTGTCTGCCTCTTGGAATGCTCACTGAATGGAATTACCTTGCTCATAGGCAGAACAGGCTTCAAAAGGACCCTTTTAACATTATATCCTGCAAAAACTGGTATAATTTATTCCTGTAAAAATCTCTGTTTATGCAAGCAAGGAAACATGACTATGTCTAGTTCCCACCCAATTTCAAAACTGGAATTTTTTCAGTTTGGAAAAAGAGATCTGATTTCAGCAAGCCATATTTTTTGCGTATTCTTGGTTATGAGATGTGCTTATTGCCTGAAAGTGCTTTGCATCTCTTCAGGCAGGGACATCAGGACCACATTTAGAGTAAATAAGGGTGACTAGGGCTGGTCCAAGGGAGGCCTCACCTGATGAGCAGGATCAGCAGCAGTGCCTGCATTGCAATGTGGCTGCGTGACAGGGTGAGGGACGCAGCACATTCTTTTCCCTGCCACAGGCATTCCCGCAAAGGCAGAGAGGTTCGGGGGCTGTCAGCTGCTGAGCCCTTGCTGCTGGAAGAATGCAGCTGAATGTGAAAACTTGTCACCAGGCTGAAGCCACAATACACCTGTCCCTCCTGTCAGTCTCGTGCAGCAAAGTCTCACAGGGACTTAAAAACTCAAGCCATAAAAGTGGGATTTAACTAGTCTTATTCTAGAATGCAGTATGTAACATCCATGCTCCATATGTCCCATGATGGGAATGTCCATTTAAACCATGCTATGTAAACAAGACAACAGCTGTGGAATGGCATGAGCCATCCTGCAGTAATTCAGAGAAGAGTTAGGCAAAACTTTAGAGGAACATTCCTTTTTGTTAAATACCTACGCCCAGAGAAATGGGAAGAATGTGTAATGGGGATCAGTGTCATCTTTTTTATTAAGTGGCAGAGCTGTGAGAAACCTGCTAGGAGAAAAATGAGTCCTCCAGCAATGAGAACAAGGGAAACTATTTCCCTTTTTCATGTTGTTAACAGCCTTGTGTCTAGCCTGGAAAGATAACACGTCGAGAAGCTCCTTGCACTCACCTCTTATAGGTCAGCAGTGTGGGACCTCCAGAGGAATGTACTCTGTTAAATGTATGAAAACAGCTGGCTGCAGCTGAATCAGTTGTTTCCTCCCTGGAGATAAATGCTTGTCTTTTTTTTAACCCGTTTTCTTAAAATCTAAGTTAGACTACCATAATGCAGAGAAATTTCCTGATATATCCAGTGAAATTTAACAAATGTAATGACAAGCACTGCTCAGAGCATTACTTTTTCTGTTTGTGAGCTAAAGTGAGAGGAAACGAATTGTGATTTTCCTTTTTTTCCTTCAGTGGCCTTTTTTCCCTTCAGTGGGCTTTTTTCCTACATCCAAACACGTGTATTAATCTGTGACTAAAGAAAATACTTTATTTAACTATAAACATCTTGGCTGAATCTTCTCCCCCTCTAACCATGCTTTCCCTTATTAAACTTGGATAAATTGAAAATAAGCACCTCAATTGTAGGTCAAGATTCTTGACCACTCTTAGAAAAGCAGCCCAGTGGTTTGATTAATTAGACTTTAACCTGAAAATAATTAGTTTTACCAAACTTCCATTATTGTTTAATAAAACTTCTAGCATCACAATTTTCTTCTGTTCTAGTTATATTATATGTACTGACGTTTGTGACAGGCACTAAGATTTAATATCCTCCTAGGCAAATATTGACCAAGACAGAGGTCAATATTAACCTGTCAAATCAACAAATCCAAACATTCACATTGGCAGTAGTTACTCTGCTTACACTTATTTTATGAATAAATAAATACTTAGCCAATATTACCAAAGAAGTTAAAGTTGCTGGAGCTCAGAAACACTATTATCATGTTGTTTACAAAACTAGTAATAAATGTTTATTTGAAACATGGAAATTAAAAGTTAAGACCATAGTAAATCTTATCTACTTTGACCTAACCAGAAAATAGGAATCATCATCATCACACACACACTTATCACTTGGATATTTAAAAGCTGCATTTCACTAAGGCAGCTTGTAATTTTAGTGCCTGAGTGCAGACTTGAAGGGTCAAGATTGAGAATTAGGTGCCTTCTCTTCAAAATTGTTCTGCTAAAGATCCTGGCTAAACTTACTTGCATTGAGACACTGGTAGCTTGAGAGGGGAGAGAAATTCTCAGGGAGGGGAGGAGGGATTTTATAAGAGTAATCTCTTCAAAGCTCTGGGTAGAAAGCCAAAATCTGTATTTAAGAAGGTTTTCAGCAAGGAAATCAATACAAGGTGTCCATATTAAAAAGCTTTCCATCTGTGGCTGTGGAGCAGTAAGACTTCCTAGCAATGATTCCAACTTCCCCTAAAATCCGTTATTTATGATGGCCTTGTGATAAAATGTTAGAATCCTGCCTGAGTTACAGGGAAGTGGGCATACACCTCATCAAGCTTTCAGAGAGGATTTTGAGAAGAATTTCCCACTTACTGCATTAATAGCCCTGTATTTGAAAGAGGTACAGTGCAGAAGCTGAGAGCAGAAGGGGAACAGTCTTCTTTCTGGTCTTCAAAGCACATCCTTGAATACAGTAGTTGAGGGCTCTGGACCCTTTCTGTTTATTTCTGGAACTCAAGCAATAACCTCGCTATCGATTAGCTGCAAGTTGGAAGTGCAAACTGCCATGCAAATGAGCACATCAAGGACCCTTATTAATAGAACAGCAACAAAGACTCTTCAGGAAAAGAGAGGGGTAGCGGGAAAGGAGAAAAGGTTCCTGTGGGTCAGCTGTGGGGTTAGAAGAGGGAATTCAAGGCTTGGAGCTGAACCATCAACAACCTCTCTGCATTCTCACAATGGGGCATTGTTTAAGCATTTTGGTGATGTCCTCTATTAATAATGGTGTATTCTCTTTGAGTAGCCTGCCCTAGAAACTGTATTGATTAGACATTGAGTCCCACATTGAGTTCCCATTTAGCAAGGGGAAAAGACAGAAAGTGTAGAAAAGCTATGCTTGCTCTTGCATTCCTTCACCATTGAGGGCAAAGGAATAACAAAAAGCATGCAAGAAAATATTCTTAATAAGGTGTATAATCTGGTCATGAAAAAGAGAGGGAAAACACAACTGTAACACTACCAGTTTCATCCTAGCTTTCAGCAGTGGGATCATGGTTGTATTCTCTGCCCTTCATGTTAATGCAGCTGAAGTGGATGAGGTTTGCAGTGCACCATTTATTTCAGTTGTCAGCTGTAATCACAATTACCATCACTTGCGCTGCGGCTGTGTCCCTGTGTAACAGGATACAGGTTCCCCATTCTCCTAGACCTTGATGAAGTACAAAGGACATCAACCCTGTCCCAAGCAGCTTACCATCTAACCAAAAGGCAACAAGCCTGAGCAACAGCATAAAGGCAAGCAGTGAGGCAAAGCAGGTGCTAAAGTTCATGGCATTTCTGGGTTACAATGCACAGCTTTGTACCCAGACAGAGATGTTCAAACAATTTAGAATTGTTGAGCTTATTGTAAAACAAATAACTAAATGATAACAGTTTTGCTCAGGTAGAGTTCCACATGGTCCTCTGAGCACCTTGCTCTCGGAATATGGGGTAAGTCAGTGAGTTAGATTGCACCAAGGTTTGGCCTTTCCCACACAGCTCTAATGCAAGCCAGCTACAAAGGGCTGGAAGGGAGGCAGACGAAGATGAAGCTGGCTATGGAGGATGGCAAAGGATGGCCATAGAGGGAATACCAGCTGCTGCTGGAAATACAGCAGAGAGTGTAAGTTGAGGTTTCAGCCTACAACATTCATATTTTCCAGCCTAGTGCTGAGAGCTGAGGCCGTTGATACCACACATGAGAGCAACTGCAGGAACTGAAGTTTGCCTGGCAGGTAGCATATAACAAATGACTCGCGAGCACAAAAAGGAAGATACATCCACAGTCACATTCAGAAATTAGGCAATTGAGGAAAAGTAGCATTTCAAGCTACACAAGCTAAGTAGGTGGATAGACAGCGGGCTTGTCTACAGGGGAAGATTTAGTACCAACTAATCTAAGGTGTGAATTTATACAGCCCAAGCTACTCCACGCTAGCTTCCTGTGTGGATAGCCTTAATCTGTACTAAGAATGCTTCTGTGAGCACAATGACACATTTACTATGGGAGTTAATGGAGAGCGGTTAATGCGCTGCAAATTCACACCCTGGTGAACACCATGCTGCCTGCCCCTGCTGATTACACAGCAGTGCTTTTGCAAGGGGTGCTTCAAACCAACTCCAGTTAGGGAAAGCATTTCCAAATGTGGATGCCGTATTGGGACTGCGCTGCCTATGCAGCCTCGTGGACTGAAATCTTTAACAAGGATTGAATGGGGATGCTTGTGAAACAGATAAGTCTGGATTTTTTTATAAAATTGGGAGAGTATCCTCAAGGAATTATTTTTTTCTGAGATGTAATATTTTTATGTTCTCAAATAACTCTTTGACTATAGATGTGCTAATGTGTTTGATGTATCCTATGGATATGATTCCCTTTCACCACATACAAAAGTTTATTTACCTCTTTATTGGAAATGGTGAAACTGAAATACAAATGAAATTATGTACTTGAGAGCATATCTGGAAAAGGGGTCCTAATCTCCTCATACTAAATCCTGCTCCTAAGGAGTCTGGCTGTCATAAAACAAGTTTCTTTTGTCTCTGTGAAGGGCAGAAGACTTGAGATGTTGGTCCAGCTATGAATCTGGATCCAGATTTTGCAGCTGAAGCACTGCAGTATATGATGAACCTAGTGAAAACCCTGCTTGTTGGAATGCATCAAAAATAACACTTTAAAGAAAGAGGCTTTTAACAAATCCCAGTCACTTCTGAAAAAATGTTCACTTTAATCCTACTGACATTACTGAGACCCTTAATCCTGGAATTGTCTCACTTACTTGAGTACATGTGGGGGGAGAACAATCTGGTTCTATGGAAACAAACATACTCTTTTTATAAGTGATAGGTTAAGCGTGCAAAGTCTGTCATTACCATAATGACAAGAGTGAGGCTCTATGAGGAATACTAATGCATCCATACTCATTCCATCATGGAGAGCATGTCACTTTTATTATTGAAAGCTGCTGATGTGAATAACACAGAAAGGTTTCTCAACATTTCCTGTTTTCCTGAATAGTATGTCACATTGTCACATCACACTGTTACATGATCTGGTAATGAAACACCATAATGCACTTGAGCATGGAAACAGACTTAAGGATATGGAGACTACATTAACCCTCAATTATTTGGCCTTGGATGGCCTAAATCTCAACCTTATGGATGCTTTTGCATAAATGCAAAAAGTAGCAATCAGAACTGACAACCATCACTGGCTGCAGGAATGTGACAGCTTCTTCTGTGAAGGCAGACTAAAGAAGTGTGCTTCAAAATATCGGGTGCTTATCAAGTGACATCCCACCTGCTCTTAGCTATCTGATTTTACCCTTAATGTTTTACAAATAAACAAGTGTCCATAAACCATCAGCTCTGTTGTGTTGCACTGCAGTTATATATAGAAGCTACAGTGTGCTGCTTTGCAGGGATGAAGCTGTTTTATAAGGGGATGCTCCAATAGGAAACATCTGTCCCTTTTTTATGGGCATAGTTTAAGCCAGTGAAGTGCTGATTCTTTCCTCTCCCCTCTCTCCTAGCAACCTATTCTACAGTCCGCCAACTATTTACAGTCTATTCCAAACGTCCTTCTTCTATTTCCGGGCCTGAAATTAGCCACGATACCACTCAACATGCTGACATTTTTGATGTTTAATGTCTAAGGAGACGTTTGCTGATTCCCTTCCAGCTCAGAGAAGATGGGTACAGAGTAGGTAAAACCCTCAGAACTCTGAGACAGCCAGCTCAGTCAGGCAGGGAATGGCTGTGTGTTACCATATCCCATCTGCAATGCTATCGTTACATGGTTGAATTGCAGTTTCCATTATAAGCCTCATTTTCCGGGGTTTGTAGCTCATCCGTAACTGGCCATTAGGGTTGTCAGCCCAGCAATGAATATTTTTCTAGGACTTTGTTAGAAAATTACCCTAGCTTGCCTTTTTTTTCTTTTTTTTTTTTATCTCCTTTAAGACCTGAAGTCTAAAAATAGATTTTAGATGCGGGCTCTGAAAATCTCAACAGATCGCAATGCCCTCACCAAAATATCATACGTACTTTGACGCACAGTCTCAGCCAGCAAAGCAGCACAGACTGAAACCTTGAACTTGAATTAAGGTTAATTGAATATCTTTCTGCATCTTGTGTGCCATACTGCTCCATTCCTGGCCTTCCAACTCTGATTAGAGACACTGTCTATATTTAGCTTTCCCACACTAACCCCAGTCTGTCTGCATTTTGGACCGTATCTCACATATTCTGCATTTAGTTTAGTTTCGTTCAATTTCAAAGACAGAAAAAGGCACTGCTAAAATCTCTGTACACCTCCAAGGAATGCAAAATAAATTCCACGCTTAAACAGTAGTTCAGAGTATTATGATTGTTTGCAGTTTGAGTTTCACCCTCTCTCTGCTACCTAACCTTATTTGCTTGTTCATCTATGTATCCACTGTCCAAAAGTGGAGACTCACTACCATGGAAAGAATTGCATGGAGGAGGTACTTTCTGTCCTACTTCCTGAAGCTGAAGGAAGAACAGTGGAGTCTTCAGCTTCTGGAATCCCTAAAAGTTTGTGAAACCTGGGTACAAGAAATGTGAGCCATATTTTTGCTCATCTTTTGTCTCTGCTCTGGCTCCAGAGCTTTCTTTTCTTGCTGCAGCTCTCAGACAGTGTGTCTTCAGATGGATTTCTTGAAATGGTTAATCCATCACTGAATATCTGTAGTTTGGAAGGGTTAGCCCATTCCTTCCTGAGGTCTCCTGAGGTCCTCTGCAGTCACAAAATTTCTCATTCAGATAATGTATTTGTGGCAATTTGTCTACTATGCTGTTGAATAAGACTTGCATCCATCCCTTGATCTAATTCTGTGTCATGGTCTGATTGTTGGATAGCAATCCCTTTGGAGCTTGGAACTGCATTTGGTATCCTTGCAAAATGCTGTGAACACTTGTGATGAAGTCAAAAAATGGCAAAGAGTGTGATAAATTAATAGCCCTGACAATTACCTTTGGAAACCAGAATTCAAGTGGAATTCCACTGTAGGATTTCAAACTGTTAAACTACATTTCAAAGTCAAAGATAGCAGGGAAGCCTGTGAAAATATGACTGCTATAATATTCTAATATGGCACTAATAAGGATTTCATGCAATTTCTGCCTTTTCCCACCAGTTTACGTTTTCCCAGTTTAGCAATATGGCACACAATTCCCAGCATGTATAGCAATGACATCCAAAAAGTTTTCGAACCCTTAAATCCACTCTGTCACTTTGTCAAAACTTGCTGCCCCGATGGCAGAGATAACTGCAGGCAACATATCAGCTCCACTGATGCCACCGTGCACAATCCGATATATCCACCTCAAGCACCACTGATTTTAGTTTATGTTAAAACACTGAGCAGTGCACTGCTGCTGAGGAGCAGGTACATCTCCCACTCCATCACTTCTGCTATAGGAGCAGCAACGTTTAAAAAAAAAGGGCAGGTCAGCCATCTGGGGCAGCTAGGATTTAGCTGCCACTGTCAACTCTGACAGGGCTCACAAACCAGAGACCTCAATTTCACCTACATTATTCACTCTTGCTGTATTAACTCATTCCTATCAGCTTTTACTGCTTTGGCTAACATATGTGGGTATCATGTTGCCTATTGCTTAGCCAAGCTTACTTCAGATCGCAACTGTAGGGAATTCAGAGAAAAGCGAGTTTGCCACTGACTTTGTCTGCCAATGACATGCCCAGGAACGGGGCACAATTACTCCAGGATCCTGCAGATAGAAGTACCGTGATCTCCTCGCTCCTCACACATAAGTAAATCACATTCCCTTCAGTAAAATCAAATGCACAGTAGAAAACTGAGGCTTTTCCCCAGTTCTTCCTTTTGCTTGTTCAGTTTCTTGAACTCTTAAGTCTTATTTCTTTTTAGAATGCCAATGCTAATGTAAAGGAAATTAAATATCAACATTTCTTTCGGCACTTTTTAATCACATGCTTTGTGGCTAGAACTTATGCTGTTAGTAAATGAACGTTAAACCTCAAGGAGATTACAATGCAGCCATGGGATCTCAAGAAACTTCAGGGAAATAACCAGTCATCCCACAATTGTAGTACAGCTACCTACAGTGCTTGAAACAGAAAATTAATACTGATTAATTAATACTGCATTTCTCTGATTTATTCTCAATGCAAGAGCATGCTAATAAATTGAAATATAATTAATTTATTATAGTAATTAAATTTATTCCATACAAATACATATCTAATGATGGTAAAATTCATCTTTTAGAAAGAACTTGAACAAAATATAGGATATTTAAATCTGTCTCATTCATAGCTTCACAAAACAAATGTAGACCTACCCTAAGTGAGCCCAACTCCCTGAAAATAAGAAATAGATGACTCCTTCTAAGAGGTCTATAATTTCAATACATTTTTTCTCTTGCTTAGATTTAAAACTTTGCAGATAGTAACCCTTCTTTAAGGGAAAATTGCAGTCCTAGAGAGAATATGAATAGAAATGCCTCCACGAGAGCAATTGCCCATACCAGAAAATGAAGCAATGACCTCCTAATAATATGCCCTTGAATCCAACAGCGACCAGTATTATGAACAGTCCTTCTTCTCCAGATGCATTTTATTCAGGGGCCCTTTGGTATTTTCAGTCTCTGGAGCAAGGCTCTCAGACAATCTGTAGCCAACTGGGAATCTAAAATACTGCCTCAGTCCAATGTGTCTAATGATTTGACATGAGTTTGTGCCTCAGTAGTTCATCCTGCTCCTTGCACTGCTCTTCATTGTGAGACAATCCAGTTTCCTCTTTTTCTCCTATAACTTCTGGAATGATGAGTTTGCATTCCTTTCAAACACAAGCTAACAATTTAAAAAAGTGTGAAACCCCTACAGCCTCATCAAGCCAGCAAAAACCATCAGCCAGCAGAATGCTTTCCCTTCCTATTACACTGTCTTATAGATATATGCATCTGAATCACATTAGTAGGAGTGTTCTACACTGGGATGTGCACTCCTGCAAAAGCTGTTGTCTGTTTTCTTCCTGTAGAGTGACAGGAGTGGTGAGAACCTGCAACATGCACCACAATATTTGAACTGAAATACACAGTGACAAAATGAGTTTGATGCTTATAACTAAGCTGTAAATCAGTAGAAAAGAAAGAAAGATAAAATTGTGAAGTAAATTCAGATTTGATGCTTTGTGGATGCAAAAGATACCAAAATGGATTCTTATTTAATCAGAGGCTAGAGGAAAGTGAAAAAAGCAGTTGACAAAATCAGTTATACATGAGGCTGGAAGACCATTTTAATTGAAGGCAATATTTTGTGTGATTTTCTTGTTAAACTCACCTCTGCTTACAACACAAAGTCATTTTCACATGCAAATAGCACTGTTTTCTCACACACATCTATTTTTTAAAGTATTTTGCACCTGAGGTGCAATTTCCATCAATACTGAAAGTAATTCCTCACATTCTACCAGTGGTTTTTTAATGTCCGTGAGTGGTTATGTCAGCGCTAGTAGCTCATGGAGCATAATGTATGAATATGCACCATACTGGCTTATTATAGCTTTCTTTGCATACCTGCTTGTTTTCATTAATTATTACTTCAGCATCAGCACCAAATACCAGTCATCTGACTCTCAACTTTTCCATCACAGGTTTGCTTTAATACAGACTTCCCATCCAGTGGTAAAGAAAACGTCATGTAATCCTTCTCAGCACTTAATACTAACACCTCTGCATGATACTTATTGAAAAGCAAATAGGCCACTGCTGTTTTAAACCTGGTGGAAGGAAGAATTTAAATTTATATTCCAGGATCTAATCTACAAAACCTATCACCTTTTACAAAATGGTAAAACTCTTCATTATCCCTGAGAAACTAATGTTGGTACATTCCCAACACTGACTCACAAGAAGAGTTCCAAAACAGAGGAGCTCAAGGCCAGCTGTCTAGTTTTACTGAGGATTGGTTCCTGGAAAATTGGTTCCTGGGAAATCCATGTCACCTCCACAGCTGGGGACAGAGGCAGTGAACTGCAGCTGTCCCCTGGGAGACCTGTAAGGTCTGGCAATAAATACCAATAATACCAAAAAATTTCCCATGTCAATTTGAGACCTCAGTGAGGTGCGGGCAAACTGTGCTCAAAATCCTCACTGATGCCAGAGTGCCCCACTGGAGTACCCCTGCTCTAATGCATCAGAAACATCTGTACTAAGAGCCATCCTGTGGGGTTGCTGGGAATTCAGTGCTATGTCTTCCACAAAAGAAAGTGAACAGCTCTAAATATCTTCTAAAACATATTTTTCTTTCCACTGTAACTGAGATACACTGTCTTCCTGTCTTGTGCAGGGCCAGAATATATGCTATTGATTCCTAGTGAATAGCTTCGCCAAGCAGGACTTTGCCTACCCTGGAGGATAAAGAATCCAAAATGTAGGGCTCAAAGATGGTGAAAGATCTTTTCTTTTAAGATAAAGGTTATAAACAAGTTGTATGGTATCTGTAACACCTTATTTCCTCATTTGCATCTGATTCCTTCTTCATGAGAAAATTTAGATGGAACTTTCCTACTATATTTGTGGTGAAGCCACAATAAATCCTACCGGATATTCCACTCAAGGGAGAAATTCAGGGGGGGAATGGTTTAAATTGCCAGCAAAAGCAGAACTATTTCAGGGTGGTCTACTTAGAACTAACTTCTCTGCTTGTTGATTATGTTGTTGACAGTTGGCCAAGATTTTTTTCAGACATACCTAAAGTTAGCTCCAAAGGTCATACTTGGGAATGAGAATAAGTGGCCCAAATTACATACATTCTGTGCTCCAGCAGCTCAGACAATAATGAAATAAGCATGCTGCTTATTCATCTTCCTAAATGTTTTGAAAATCTTGCCCTCTGTTTTTCAACGAACTTTGATGCAGTCTCTGTCTACTCAACAGTTCTTAAACTATTCCATCCAGAAAAGTAAAACTCCACACACATGAAACTGTAAAAGGCATAAAAATTAAGAGCAAGATGAAGCTACTTTCCCCGGAACAGCCAATCCAAGAGCAACCTGCCAACATTCCCACATTTGAGACGCCGGCTTGCCAGTACAGGAAAGCCTCTTTCAACTCTCCCTAAAAAACCCTAATGTGGAGGGTGTTAGCTTCACTTCTTGGTGTCATGTTGTTGAGAGAACTTACCAGAAATCAAGTGCATAGAATTACACTGCAAAGGAGTGACCGAAGGATCTGAAACACAAGTGATAGGATCACAGTGGGGTAGCTCTGAAGAAGCTGGCACAGGTCCAGCAAACTCTTTGTGGTAATAGAAGAGAGAATTACTACAAACTCTCATCCTCATTCCATGAGAGCAGTTGGTAGCTGTTAACTACATGCAGACTATAAAAGGAGAACGAGAACTGGCCACCTTCAGCCAGAAGAAGAATGAATAAAATGCATTAGATCTCCTACATATGAAGAATCAGAAACCTATACAAATAAACTATTTCTGCAACAAGGCACAGTGCCAGCAGCAACAGACAGAACTACTAGCCTGCTCTGACAGCAATGAGAAATAGCAGCTACTCAGAAGACTTCACCTTAAAATCATAACAGCAAAAAGTACCCCAAATCTGCATATGGAGCTCACTGTCCGGCTTTTTTTAGGAACAAAAATATTTTGGCCATAGATAGATTAGTTTCTGGGTTTGGCTTTTGAGTAATTGAAAGAATCAGGCAGTGATTTAAGAGGAGTGGATGACCCAAAGCCCATACACGGCTTGGCTGTGTTAGCAGAGCTTGCTGCTCTTATCTCATCTCCCTTGATTTTAAAAAGACTAATTGTCAACATGACAAGTTACATGCAGAAAACCAAAAGGCCCTGTTCTGCAATTCTCCTGTTTGCATGAGCCTGCAGTAACTCGCTTGGCTGAGATGTCAGTAGAAAACTGATAGGAGACAAGGATCTGATCCCATCTGGATAGTCTCAAGGCAATTGAAGGATAGAGAAGCAGGGCTTCCATTAATGTTAGAAGTATTCATGAAGACCAAATTCCCCCTTTTACTGTGAAAATACATTCAGATATATCTGTGTATTAAAAATAGAGAAGAGACTCCCTATGAATTTATGCACAGTGAGCTGAACTTTGTGGTGGGTTGCAGTCAAAGTAAACAGTGGAGAATGGGAGACTCAGGAAGAATGGATTTGACCAGTCTCTAGTTAATTGTTCCAATTCCTTACTTCGTCTTACACTTTATTTCAGTCCTTCCATCAACCCATGTAATTTTCTTTTGCAAATTAATCACTAGGGAAAGATGCACTTTTCGGACAGAATAAAGTGGTGCTGTCATACTCCTATATGGCAAAGGAAAATTGTCCAAACTCAGCTCAGAAAAGCTCCTGATTGCTGTGATGATTACTGAAAACACCATCATCTGCACATTAAAGGGACTCCATTTCCCCAGTGCTATCTTTGAGATTAATTTAATACAAAAGGATTCATATAACATGAAAAATGGGTCTTTATGCAAGAGGAACAGAATTGGCATCAACCACTATCTTTAGTTTCTTTCTCATTCTCCATGACTGCAGATTGATTGATCAAGATTCCTGTCCAACTGAGTATGTCTTCACTTTGATATTCCCAGGAGGACTGTTAATCCTCCTTCCAAAGGAAGGCACACATTTAAGATTAACTTTTGTAAGAATTCACTGTGAAATTCTCACAGGCAGCCAAGGGACTTTTCAGGCTTGACACTTGCAGATCGGATATCCTATGATTTGCTTGGTGAGACAGTTCTGAATGTTGTCCTGTCATTTATGGATCAAGTATAAACATTTAATCATAACTTCTCACGTGAAAAGCTCCCTCCATTTCCTCCTTCAAATCCCTCCTTAAATGCATTTCCTTTGAAAGGCTTCCAGTGTTCTTCTGTTCACCAACAACATCTGCACCCACTTTGGGTAAAGTAATATCAGCAAATTGTGCCTAAAGTAGACTTTGTCTTGCCTGCAGCAGGACCCAGTCTTCCATCTGTTTGCAAAGTGTATATGTATCAGAAGATCATCCCCTTTCCTTTCTCCCCAAAAGCAACCAGACACTGATATAATCCAGGATGAAATCTTGATGGCAGACCCTCCAGCTGGGTCCAGCCAGTGGAACAGCAAGAAAACAGCAAAATCTCCCAGTTTCTTAGAGAAAATAAAAAAGGAAGCATTTTTATTGCACATAGGAACACTTTGAAGACTCACAAGTACACTGCTCACACAAGGAATATCTGCAAGCTTTATAGAATAGAAATAGCAAAAATTAAACTATATTTCATTATGCTCCCTGTTCTACAAGGCATACTTTTCCTGGAAGCTTAGGACTTATCAGCATAAGCTTTCTGCTAAAGAACAAGTTTTTGAGCTCACCTATTTAAATTCAGGGAGTTACTTTATCCTTTGAGTATATATTTAACTCCCTGTCTTCTCCCTGCAAAGCCCCACCGGTGGCTTATTGACAAGGCTGACATGGAGTTGTGCTGTAACACCTGATTACTGCTGACCCCCACAAAAATATTGAATGTATCATGCGGTGTACATGACTCCTTTATGAAAGCTTCCTTGGAACCTCAGACCTCCAGTCCTCACATCTCATGGACCAATGCCTTGTTTCCCACTGATGCAGCAGCCAGATGGTAGCTGCCAGGCCTGCCTTCAGCAGAGGCAACAAGTGGGATCTGGCAGCAGTTGTGATGGAAGCTGTGTGGAGGAAGTGACTGATGAGAATACATCCTCTAAAATGACACTTCAAAGAATATAGGTCTGTTTTAGGTGCACAATAAGTATATCCATAAGGGGGTAGGTGGGTCTAAATGTGCAGACAGTTGAGTCGGACTGGGAATTGAGCTATTTATTTATGCACTGTTCTGGACTTTTAATTCTATGTATTTAAATACACAAATAAATGGTCTCTTTTTCTGCAATGCTGAGAACTGCATTTACTAAATATGGAACCAGGGTATCTGAAAATAAACACAGAAATATGAAGACATTAGGCTTACTCTATAAAACACGGGCAGGAGAACCGCAGCAACTTAGTATCCAAAATACATGTAAAGACAATCCCTTCTCCCACGCAGCCCTCAAAGAGCCCTGAGCAAAACTAAAGAGAACCAAAAAAAACCCTCACAAAAATTCCTAGAGTTGAGTGAACATGTCAAGAAAGGCACAGAGAAAAGATCGCCAGTGATAAGTGGGGTCCCTGCAGATGAATAACCATTTATGTTGCCAAAGGACAATACAAATTTGACATTGTTTTACTAATCTTCACATTCTTCATTTTATGGCAGCAATCATCATAAGCCAGCAAGAAACAATACTATCTAATGGCAAATGAACAACATAAGCATCATGACATCTCCATTCACTGTGAAGAGTGATAAAGCTACAAGGCAGCTGGAGTTCTGCTACAGCGACAAGAAAATATAAACACATAAATGGAGTTTTCAATTAATCTTCATATTTTGGAAGACCTTCAACAGAGCTGCAGGAAAAGCTTTTCCAACACCTTCGTTTTAAACTGGAATTACCATTAAACCTATCGGGTTTCTTTCTAGACATAGAAAATCTCCTTACTTGAATTCCCAGGTGTATTTCTAATTTCTCTGTTTAATTACATCCCCGAATTTTAATTTCAGTTTATCCTGGAAGGTTTTTGTCAATATATGTTGAAGTCACATTATCGAGTGGGCTCAAGCCTTCCACATGGAGACACAGATCTTTTTGTTACCCAAATCCCAGCAGTCATTACTGTAGATCAGAGAAGCAAATCCCGGGGTTAGTAATTCAATACAAACTAAAAGGCAATCCCTTTTTTTTTAAGTGCTAAAGTAGTCCTCCTCCCAAATTACTGAAAACTGTGAGTTAGTTTTTCACTCAACACAGCAGACTTGTACATATTTCAGTCTCAAATTTCTCCTCTAAATGCCTAAAAAATAGTGGCACGGCTCAGCTTGCACTGAAGTATTTCTTGTTCGGTTTTTGTCTCCCGTGGCGCCGGGTGTATTCCGCGTACAGCAGCATCTCCTAGTGGCCGTGGGACAGGCAGCCAAGAGGGAAATCCGTGCTTCCCACCGTTTCACTACATTTCCGGTTGCTTTTGCAATAAAAGGAATCCGATGGGACAGGTATAGGTAATAAACAGCAGCATTTACCTTTGTTGAAGCGTGGGATGCCCCCTGAGTTACAGGATCTGACAAAGTGAGGGGTATAATCCTTCCAGCCGAAAGAAGCAGTGTGGATTTTACTGAACAACCCTGTCCGAGGGTCCTCTGTGGGAAGAGTTTCTCCAAGGCTTGAATCTGCTATGAGGCCTAATTTCGTGCTAATTTATACCAGTGTAACACTACTGAATTCCTGACTGTTATCAGATTAAATGAAAAAGGTGTCTATTTACTTTCTGAGCGGTTAATAATGAAGAATATATACCCTGCTCTGTCTGGGAAAAGAGCTGGCATGAAATTATAGAGGTACTGTGGGTATTTTCCAGGTAGGCAAAAATTCACAGAGAACTGGGGGAATGCTTTGGTTCTTTCTGTAGAAAGGACAGAGAATTGCATGGGATTTCAGCATGCTAAAAGCGGCAGAGAGATTAGAGCCCCTATTAACATTTCAGCTCTAATCTGTAGCTATCAGGCTGGAGTTGGGTTCCTCAGTGTATGCAGAGCCAAGTAGTGTTTTCAGCACTCATAAGGTGGGTGTAACCCTTTGAGCCACTGGACAGCCACTGCATTCCCTGTGCCATTGCCACTGCTAGGCACAGCACAAAAAGCCCATATTCGAGAGACAGCTGCTAATCAGAGTGGTTTAAGCACCTGCTTAGCTCCTCTTGAAGTCAAGATTAAATATTTAATGTCAGGTACATGTTTCAGGACTTTCCTGAGTCAAGTCAAGTCAAATCAAGTATTTGGAAGGGAACATGCCCACTGAATTCCTTGCTAATCCTGGTCATTATATCCATGCTTGAAATGCCCCAATCTGCAACTGTTTGGGGCTTCAGTGTTTCCTCTGAAGCTGGTTGAAGAACGTCAAAACAGACTAAGTATTCAATCTCCAGAGGTCAAAGAAGAAGCAAAGAAGGAACACTGAACTTGCGCAGGAGTGCAATATTGCACAGTTTCCTGTTTTCTGCACAGATAAATCAGAGTACTTTTTTTGTGGCATATGGGTTTTGATCTTGGCTCCACTATAAGTTCTCTGGCAAGGGAAACATCATACAGCAGTTACAAAACCATCATTATTTATTTATTGAGCACGCTCTGTGTGATTGACATTTACAATACCTGGAGGGAGACGCAGGCCCTGTCTCAAGAGCCTTGCAGCCTGGAAAAACAACACAGCTTAAAGTCATTGGCCAGACAATCAGAGCCAAATATGTGAACCTCAAACAATTCACCATTTAAAAGTTTTGGGGTTTTTTTACAGATTGATACAAAAAGTCTTAGAAGATGAACAGTATTGGGGAGGAAATGTAGACTGATTCCACTCCAAAGTACTAAAGGCAGATAAAATGCTTTTTTCATTGCACCCAGAAAGGCTAAGTACACTTGAAGAGCCAGGGGATGAAATCTTCAAGAGGACTGAATGTTGGTGCTTCCTAATATGTAGAATTTTTTTAAAATATACTGAAAATAACTGCATATCTCATCAGTGTGAAGTAAGAATTAGAAACATGTTAAGCGTTGATATGATGTTGAAGCTGCAAAAACTCTTCATCCTCTCTTCCTCTCTCGCTACCCATATTGTATTCTCCCAGGTAGGTAAATCCCACCGAAACTAGTCCTCTTTTTTTCCACAAAGCCCAAAGAACACATTGCAGCACAAAGGGAGCAGGATTATCTCCAGGGTCTTTATGAAGTGGAAGGAAACTGCTGCAGAGATTGCAATCACTTTTTTCTGAACTATTGTACAGCCCGTCAAACTAGGCACATAAAAGCCCCTGTACACTATCATTTCACTGGTGATGTTGCTTCAGTTCAAATATTAATTCAAATTTGGGACATCCAACTGATCCTCCTCTTATATAATTGCCAGTAATCCTGACATATTTTACACTGCTTCTGACATTCTATATGCTAATGGAAGGAAACAAATTAAGTTCACTAAATCCCACATTATCTCTTGAATTCTGAAAATAAACTATAATCTTTTAAAAATAAATTATTTTTAAGAATATTTAGTACTGTTCTCTGTCACTTGTTGAAAGTCAGTGCATTTCCTATTTTAAATCCTTAAGAATTAATGATCTCAGCACATTAAATGTGAATCCTGGGGATAGATCCATGCCCAAAGCTAGCAGAATGCTTCTTGGTAATGGCTCCTGCAGCTGGAAAATGCAAATACCTGGAACTGTTCTCAGAGGGCAGTTTATTTATGTCCCCGCTGTGCTTGACCAGGTCTCTTCATGAACGCATTTACTTGGGGAATAGTAAAATAAAATCTGTGACCAAAAGTTTCTCAGCTGCTCACAGGTCTCCAAGGAGTCAGAAAAAGACATCCCTCAAATTCTCTGCTTTCTCCACCCAACATGTACATAAAGATTTTGGTCCTGTGATACAATACTGATGTATAAAAAAACCCCACTGTGAAACAAGAGTAATAGAAGTCATCACAGCTCTAGGAAGTTAACAGCATGAAATTTTGAATGGGAAGGCTAAGTTTAACCTCAATTACCCTGTTCACATTCAGGTTAGAGATGGAAAGAAAACAGCTGGAAAGAAAAGACACTGTTGTATGATGGCATTCACAGCTTCCTGCGCAGCTCCAGACTCCCAGGAGTGCACACGTGAGTACTTCCATTTTCAGAGACCTCAGAACATATCAGATTAACTTATCTCTTATAAATGTAATCCTCCACTCTTAGGAACAAGGAAACTCAGGGAATGGGACCTGTCCAGTTGGTTTTCTGGCAATATTTTGTCCTCAGAAACTACACAGGAATATATCCAGACATACGCTTAACATCCTTAATCCATAAGGCACTTAGACACATGATTAACTTTGGACACATGTTTCTAAAGCAGAAGACTTGTTTAAATACGAAAAGGAATTCAAGAAAATGGTCGGTTTGATCATCTGGCCAAAATGAAAATAAATGAACAGATCTTTTGAGTCACGCTGTCATAAAAAAAAAAGGTTTTTTGACATCAAGGAGAAAAAGGGTGATGGGAACTGAACTCAGTATCTATCATTTAGCTGCATTTCACAAGCTAGCAGTCCTTTCATCACGTTTCCTTATATTGCATTCTACAGCAGTCAAAAGGCTAGGAGAAAAAATGGAGATGCCTCTCACTGTGAAGTAAGAAGCAGTAATGTCTTGCTGTCCCAAGTCATATCAACCATCTACAGAAAAATAGTTTGCCTTATAAAATAATGCCACAGATTGCACTACTTCTGTAAAGAAAATGGTTCCCATTTGTCCTTGTAGGCGTGATCTGCATCTGCACTATTTCTAGGACAATGTGAAACCACACAGCACGAGCTGCTCTTAAAAGATAAGATGGCAGAGACCTATTTTCACTTCTTTTTAAAGCAAAAGCATCACACCAAAAGTAAGGTAATCTTTATATATGAAAATTTACCTTCTATGTTAGAAAAATATTTAGATGTAGGCACTTTATTACTGAAAGGAAGTAATTGATTTTTATTGTTATTTTTATAATTTTGTGTTGTGGGATCATAAATGTCGCAGTCTTAGCAAAAGATGTGCTAAACAGAGGTGCTCCCCCACTTGCTCCCTGTTTCAGTGAATTTAGAATTAGTGTTACTATTTATTTCAACAAAAGTCAGTGGTGTAGAAATAAAAGGTGAATTTCACCTACAATGAAGAACAAAATTAAATTAGGAGGCAACATCTAGAAACAATCTACAAATAGGTAAGAAGCCACCATTCAAAAAGCTCAAAGTAAGATTGAACTGGTAAGGCTGTCAGAGCAACTATAAACACAGTAGTATTTTTTTGATGGGCAGTTTACATGTCTGAAAAGATAATAAATAAACATATCTTTCTCCATGAATGCTACTACTTAGCTTGGGCTTGGAAATGAAGCTAATCATTGCTGTTTAATTTTTTTTCATGCATATAATGTTATATGAATCAATCTGTATGTTTTCAATTCATTATATTAATTTATTCTTCTGCACATTGAAAATCGCTCTCTGGGTTCCCTTGCGTGAAAACAATGCTACGCTGACCTTAATTAAGTAGTACTTGATGGGGTACTGCAACTGCAGGGGGAAAATATGTCGCTTTATAAGATGCCTTTGAGTAATGTTTTCTCTACCCATGCAGAGCTTCGTGTGTCTCCTTCAGAGTTAGTCTCACAAGATGACAAGACAGGCAGTGCAGAATCTGGCCCTGCTCGGCCACTGCCCATGATATTTATTGGCAAGACAAGCTTCACAAATATTGCCAAAACATCTTGTGAGAAGATTTTTTCAATTAGTTTCGGAAGACAGCATTCTCTTCAGATAAGGACAGATGCAATTTGAGCTTCTTACATTGTTTAAAATGTACACAGAAAACCAGAGTTTCTAAAGTATACTGCGAAGTCCTTGAGGTTTACAGCATTAAGCTGCTAATCCACAGCATGGTACTTTTAAGTGTGCTTCAGTGGTTTAATTATCTTCTGTTTTAGTTTTGGATGGCTTGATCTACAGTTCAATGAGCCTAGCTCATTGCCATCGTTCAGATGAGAAACCCATTGAAGTCAAGAGTATTACCATCTGAGACACGTGATGTGCATCAACACTGGAGCCTGCACAGTCATAATACAGAGGAGGAATTGTGTCTTCTGGTTGGGTCTGTGGGATTCTTACTGCCTAAGCAAAGAAAGATACATTGGGATGTATCAGTGACGTAGACATCCAGAAAAACTATTTTTGGACACAAGTTCCCATATTTGCAGCACGTTTCTCTTTTACAAGCTTTACTTTTGGGGCGGGCAAGCAAGCATTTGGAGCCACAGGACAAGGGGAGTTCCAGTGGTTTAGATGAGTCATTGTTCCATCTTAATGGAAAACCTATCAAATATCAAACTGCCAGAGAGTAGAAGATCTTTCAGGAGTTTATTAGTTTTACACACCTTATAAAAATTACTGGAAAACATAAAATCTTAATAGCTGAAAACTGAAAAAGTTTCATGATCTTAAACTTGGCCGGTTCGGATCACAGCATCACTACACCTCTATAGCTGGGATATGGCACATCAGCTGCAGAAATTCCCCAGACTCTCTTGCTTTTGTTTTGCTGTCCCCCAGGGTCACATTAAAGCTTGTGGCTAGAGTTCCCCTTTGAACATAATTTCATGAAAGTATTTAGATCTCTGGCTACAGCTGAGGTTCTCCTCTGGTCATCACTTGCCTGGTGATTTCTAAGTAGTGTTGCCATAGATTGAAGTTTGCTGCTGATGAAACCACACAGGAATATTACAAGTCTAGGTATAGATGTTTATCCACACTGTATACTCAGGAGGTTTACCAGGCATAATTGCCAATCAGGAGTACCAATTTAAGTGAGAATTTATGTCCTATATCCAGATTTGAAGAGGTATCACAGAAATGATAGACTAGACTGTGAACAGAGATGACACCCATCATTAGGGTTGACCGTGGAACAGCTACTTCTACTTTTAGTCTCAGACACAGAGGCCGTAATGATTAGCTATGTCCAGCAACTATCAGCTGGTAGAGTTCATTGCCTTTATCCAGAGAAGAACTAAATCATTCATTTACATAATTTACAGCCACCCTAGGATGATGGCAGTTAGACTGTTGTTGATGCCAAGGTAATCAAAGGTGGCTGGGTCACCACCATTAAGCTGGTAGTGGCAGAGTCCTTTATCCTATAATCTGTATAAGTACTGGTAAGCATGATGTCCAAACTGAGTGTGCGTGTGTAAAGTTTTCCTTAGAGCTGGTGAAACCACAGCCAGGTAGATCCTGCTGCTTTCTGAGTGTTTTCCTTTACAGTTAGAAATATCCCAGAAAAACAACACCGCAAACTAAGCCAGCAACAAAACTCAAACAAAAAACCAACCAACCAATCAAATAAAACCCAACCCAAAACAAAAACAACATCCCAAAACATGTAAATTAAGTACAGCTCAGTCTTTTGTACCCTGCTGGAATACATGCCAAGTGCTTAAGACAGACAAAAGAAAGTCCTGCTCATTGCTGAGACACAAAACTTCTCTGGAGTTACCTGGATAATAAATAAACTACATTGAAAGTAAATCTGTGTAAGAAAGCTGAGCAGCTTCACAATTGATATCTCGTTCTCTGGTATGTTTTAGAAGTTTGAAAGATTTTTATTTAAAGTGGAGCATGAGTACCCTGGGGCCTCTTCTATTAATTAGCCAGCTGCAAATGAAGTATAGCATAGCTCTCACCCAGTGGATGCAGGGATTTACCCTTCAGCCAGATGCAGAGGTCACCCAAGCAGAGGCACACTTCATAGTGAGATCACGAGTCTTGATTTGCCTTTCTTACTCTGGAAAGCAATCACATTGCAGTGACTACAGGCAACTTATGCAAATACAATGATGTTAACGCAATTTGGGACTTCTGATGGTGAAAACATGAAGCCTTTTTATTTTGCACTGAAGTGGCCCAGTTCCTGTTAGAAATGCAGGACAATAATTCAAAATTTATTAGTGAGCTAGGGTGACTCACAGCTATATTTTGTTGATGGAGACTATAAAAGCACCTAATTTTGTCATTTTCCTTCTGAAATGTATGACAAAGCAGAAGCAGCTTGGCTTAGTTATATTAAAGCTCAAAATTATTTCTAACTCAGTTCATAATGATTTGTTCCCAGACCTTTCTCCTTGTAAAAATAACTCCTTCTAGGTTTGGACATTTAATGCCTCTTTTATCATATTATGGGTAACAGGATGCACTTTCATATTTTGTTCTGCAAGCCCAAATGGCAGAGGGGCTTTTTTATGTCAGTGTTGCCTTCACCAAAGGTCAAAGCAAGTCTATTAGTAATTAAGCGTCATCAACTGGCCAAAGAATTTATTACTCCTGTAATAAGCTTGTTACTAGACCAAGTGGAAGCAATGGCCGAGGTGAGAGAGCTCCTGTTATTTGTTGCATGGTAGCATAAACAGCAGACATTAATACTCATTTCTTACTAATGCTTTCAAATTCATTATAAATGAGGAAAACAAAATTAATGGGTTTGAGTTTATGGTGGATTTCCATTAGGGCTTGTGTTCTAGCTGCCAACACATCTGGATCTGTTAGGAATTAATGGGTTTAACCACAGTGTCGTTGTTTGTAGAAAATAATTGATTAAGCTGTGTAAAAGGTTTTGTAAAAGCATTCAAAACAGTGGGAAAACTTCCAGTTGCCTCCTCTTGCTTTTAGCACAATGATCTCCAACTCCTTGTGTTTGATCATAAATTGATGTGTATTTTTCACAGATTGTGATATAGGACATATTTATCCTATAAAAATCAAAGAGGTTAGAGAAACAAGATTTTGGAAAGGGAAAACCTTTGTCAAAACACAGATTCACGTGTGTTGCATGGTGTGATGAAATATAGTTGCAATACAAGAAAGCAGTTACACATCTTCTATAATAGCAATAAGAATGAAAAGTCAAACCAAGTGGTTGTCCACATTTCTGAATTATTTTGCTGTCATGCATTAATTTCTCACAAGTACTTTGTGTGGGATGGAGTAGGTATTACAAAGAAAGGGAAGCATGGGTTACAAAGAAAGAAGAACAACTTTAACAGCAGTTTGTTAACCCTCTCAGAACAATATAGCCCTGGAAGGGACTTCAAGAGGTCATTTGCACCAAAGCTGGTTGACAGTCTGATTCTCAAAATGTTTGTGCAGCTCTGGTTAAGACTCCTTCAATTACAACAATGTCACACCAGTCCCATGTCACTTAGTCCTTTAGTATCTCAAGGTAATGTTTGTTTCTTAATAGCTCACCTGAATGTTGCTGCATTTTGAACCCATCATTTCTTGTCCTACCTCATTGGGTCATAAAGAAGAACCTATTTCTTTCAGATATGGATCTACAATCTATCAAAGGATTAATGGAGGCCTGCACAAGACACCTCTACATAGTTTGATAGGGTGAGAAACTTTCAAATACAGTCAGTTTCTGCAGTACTAAAAGGTGCCCTGCATGCTTTGTAGAAACAGTAGCAGTCGGAGCTGGACCATATGCTGAGCATACAGGCAAAGTAATTGAAAAAATATTAAAGCATTTAAGGACAGACATGCATAATAACCAGTAGGAAGAACAGCTTACAAAAAAGGAAGGGACTGGTCAAATTTATGTAACAAGTGAAGGCAACTCAGTGTCATTGGACTTAGTGTTGACAATACGATCACCAGGATATTATCCTGCTTTCAACTGCTGTGCATAATTAATAAAATAATGTGAGCAATGAATTCAGTCTTGAATAGTGTCTGAATGAATGACAGGTGACAGAAACAGACACACAGTCAAAATTAATACAGTTTAGTGTGTCTGTGGAAAATTGAAGGGAGATCCTTTGTCAATAGCCAACACAGGAGGATGTGCTGGTTTTGGCTGAGAATAGAGTTAATTTTCTTCACAGTAGCTGGTATGAGCTATGTTTTGGATTTTTAATGGGAAAAATGTTGATAAAACAGGGACATTTTCCTTATTGCTGAGCAGTGCTTACACATTGTTGAGGCCTTTTTTCTCTCACACCACCCCATCAGCAAAGGGGGCTGGGTGTGCACAAGATGTTGGGAGGGGACACAGCTGGGACAGCTGACCCAAACTCACCCAAGGGATATTCCATACCATATGGCATCATGCTCAGCATATAGAGATGGGGGGGGATAAGAAGGAAGAGAGGGACATTTGTGTTCCAAAGTAACACTTTAGGGAGCTTTCCTTTTCTGGAGATGGCTGAACACCTGCTGGCCCATGGGAAGTGGTGAAGGAATTCCTTGTTTTGCTTTGCTTCCATGCACAGCTTTTGCTTTAGCTATTAAACTCTCTTTATCTCAACTCATGAGTTTTCTCACTTTTACTATTCCGATTCTCTCTCCCATCCCCCTGAGATGGGCTGGGGGGGAAGTGAGTGAGGGGCCCTGTGGTGCTTATTTGCCAGCTGGGGTTAAACCACGACAGGTGCTCTCGAACACTTGCCTTCCTATTTAGACACTATCTAGTATACATTCTGCACAGAGACTGAGAAACCTTGCCTTATCTTGCCTCATCCTTCATTGTGAAGGCCTTTCTGTCTCTATACATAGCATATACCCATGCTGGAGAGAGAGAGAGAGAATACAGTGTGCACTCCTAACACAGAGAGAAAAGCCTTGCCTCAGCTCACCCCATCTTAGTGAGGCTTTTCTGTCTGTACACAGAATAACTACAGACAGAGAGTTTTTACATCACCTCACCTTGTAGGACCTTTTCCCCTGTGCAGAGTACACATTATGTGTTCTAGGGTACATCTATTCCTAAAATATCATATTTTACCTATACAGACAGAAAAGTCTCACTTAGACAAAATGATGGGAGGTGTTTGTATTGTACATGTTCACATCTGTGCCCTGAGGCTGGGACACAGAGTGGCCTCACAGAATTGGTCACTTTGGAAGGAACCATAGAGGGTCATCTGGTCCAACCTCCTTGCTCAAGCAGGGTCATCCTAAAACACTGTCTGGACAGTTCTTGAATATTTCTAGTGAGGGAGACTCTGTGACCAGTCTGTTCCAGTGCTCAATCACCCGCACAGAAGTTCTTCCTCGTGTTCAGGTGGAACTTCCCGTACAGCAGCTGCTGCCCATTGCCTCATGTCCCACTGCTTGGCACCACTAAGAAGCAGAGGGCTCCATCCTCTTGGCACTCCACTTTTATATTTATACACATGGATGAGGTCGCCTCTTGGTTGTCTCATCTTCAGGCTAAACAGGTCCAACTCCCTCCACCTTTCCTTGAAAGAGAGATGCACCAGCGCCCCAGTCTTCCTTCGTTGCTCTCCGCTGGACCCGTTCCAGGAGCTCCACATCTCTTTTACACCGATGAGCCCAGAACTGGTCCCAGCACTCCAGATTCTGCCTCACTGGGGCCGAGCAGAGGGGCAGGATCATCTCCCTCTCCTCACCCTCCCTGGCCCCCCCAC
>WBMV01003598.1:402036-524223 GCA_013396655.1 Campylorhamphus procurvoides | reverse complement strand
GAGCCCTGGGGATGAGGGGCGGCGGGAGCCGGCGGGGCGGGAGGGAAAGGCGCGGGCCCCGCGGCGGCGGCGGGAGGGGAGCTGCGGAGCCGCGGCCTCCTCCCCCTCAGTGCAGGGGTACAGGGGTCCGCGCCGCCTTCCCTGGCGGGTTTGGAGGTGCCTCGGATGTGCCCGGTGCTGTGGCGCCTGCTTTGTGGCGCCTCAGGAAGGCTCTGGAGGCCAAGGCACGGCCAGGCCTTGCCCCGGCTGCCCAGCGTGGGAATGGGCACGAAAATCGAGTGCTCTGGGTGGGAGTACTCACTTCGTGGCTGTTTGTGAACTTAAAAGTAGTAGATGGGTAGGCGTTCACACAACTGGATCTTGGGATTTGGTTTGAACGAACGACATTGGACCTGTGAAATGTGGGTCACTGAAAAACAAAGACAAAATACTTTAAAGTCACAAAATACTGACTTGTGTTTCAGGAGAGCTAGTGGGACTGACTATACTATGAATGAAAGTAATGAGCCTGCACTTCCTCATTTTTAAATTGGTGTGCTATAAAAATCAGTTCTTTACTAATGCACCACGTTATAAATCCCTATGTGATCATCTACTCCATGGTTTGGTATCTAAATGTGCTCTCTTGTCTGCATAGAATTCTAGCTCATCTTGTTAAATCCTTTATTTTGTAGTCAGGCTATTTTCTGCACAGGTTTTTATTTTCTTAACAGATTAGTGTGCAGGGTAAGGACCTAGCGTATTTTTTACTCGTGAATTTTTCTCATGTCCAAAGGGGTAGTTAAGTGATAAGCACTTAAATGCCTATGAAGCAGGTGTTGAATCAGTCACTGAAGTGAATGAAAAGCAAGGTAATTAAACGGTAGGTTTTAAGGATCTATTAATACCCAGTTGTGTCCAAACTGGTATTGTAAGGCTGAGTTTTGTAAAACTTGTTCAGAAACTGCAAATTTATATGGCTTTTTTTCAAAAAGCATGCCATTTTCAGGACACACGTCCTACAGCATCAGTAACCTAGAAGTGTGTTTTACAGCAACGATCAGAAACTGATAGGATACCTTTTTGTGTTTTTAGCTTAATGGAACAGTAATGTTAAAGAGCCATTGTTACTGTTTGTTGTTTTAATTAATTATCTCCATGGTGCTTCTAATATTTTTAGAAACAGCTTGTGTAAAACCACCAGGGAGGAGACCATTTATTTACCGCAAAATACTTTATCTGTAATTCTGAGGAATTTATACACTTTTCAGTAATAATCTTGAATTTTTATTGTATAACTTTGGCTTCTGTGTTTTTTAAAATGTCTGAGTGATGTATGTTTGATGACTTGTGGTCAATAACTGAAATTTTCATTTTGTGACATTTAGCAATAGCATTTAGGAATTTTTATATTGGTGTGTCTGTCATCTTGTAGTACTAATCTCCTAAAATTATAACACAGACAGCTTGTTTTTGTTTTTTCAATTGTAATAGGACAGGCAGTAGAGGGGAATAGTAACAGAAAAAAGACTAGTGGAAATTTCCAATCTGTCTGATAGAAACTAAATTTCACAAAGAAGATTGTCCTAGCTTTTGAAATTTAATTTTACAAGCTCCATTTTAACGAGGTTTAAATGCAAAATACTGAAGTGAATTGAACTATTTCTGTACTGACTGTAAGAAAACATTGGTGCATCTTTTTTGATGTTTACAGTGGTATGTGTTTTATTTTCTTAAAATGTGAATTTTTCAGGGAAAACCTTATAGTAATGGTGATCTGGTGAAAGAGGGTCTGTTTTTTGCAGAAAGCAAGTGACCTGTTTTACATAAAATGATGCTAAAAAGGATGTTCAGCTTTGTTACTAGTGAGTTTTGCCTGGTTCAGTGACCAAGTCTGTCTGAGATCCTTGGAGACCTTAGTTTTAGTATAACTTAGAGGTGTTGTTTTTTGGTTTTTTTTTTAAGTTCTTGCGTGTTTTTTATTACTTTTTCCTTCTTTCTTACAATGTTCTCGGTTTGATCCTATACTGAAATTGAGTGTTTAAAAGAAAAAAACCCTCATTTGAGGTGTCATTTGTAACCCTGTGACTTTAAAATTCAGTTCTTCTGAACGAAATCATGCAAGTTTGAGAAGCTTTTGTTGTAGTAGTCTTACAGGTGGCTTTGTATCTAAATTACATATTTCCAAATTTTAGCCAATAAAAAGTTTCTTATTAAATCAGTACTGAAAGATGATGTGTTTTTTCAGTATTGATGGAGGACTTAAGTGCTAATATTTTAATGTATTGAAGAGTAACACTGAGAGGATGATTGTATTGATCCCTATGGTTCTTCAGAAGATTTTTGTCTAGTACTGTCTACAACTGGTTTGTAAGGTTATCACTGGTATCTTTACTAGGATTTTGAAAACCAAATTTTCATTATTATGTTATTTAGCCTTGTTCTCCATCCCTCCTCAGACTTTGGATATTATGGATAGTTTCATTAAATTCAATAAAGAGAATAGAGACGTGAAAGATACGAAATCCCTGAATATTTTGTGGAAATGGGAAGGCTGAGTGTGAATGAAGGAGTAGACATCAGTTCTGTGACTGAGCTGTTGTGAGAGATCGGCAGTGGCTTGATTTACTGGTTTGTTTGCTGTCAGTTAACAAGGGGCAGCACCGCTGCCCCCTCTCCATCGCATAAAGGACGTGTGAGGACGCTGTGGGAGCCTTGTCTAGAGGTGCATAAAGGGAAGTTAAAAGTTTCAGAAAGCTAGCAGGTATTCTTGGACAGAAAGGAAGTTGGTGTTGTAGGACACAGACTACATGTAGGTGGGGTATGTGGCAGATGGCTAAATTATTCAGCTGAGGGAATGCATGGGCGTAAAAACCAAACCAAACAAAACTTTAGTAATTTGCATTGTGGTATAGCCAAAGCATTGCTCCTTTTTTTTTTTTAATGGGAGTTTGGTGTTTTTTTGTGTGGTGGCTCCCCGCTTGCTTAAAAAGTATTATTATTTTTGGGGTTCACCTGTTAATGTCTGTGTGATTATACATTGTAACATTATATAATGTATTCATTTGTCTGTGAAAGGAGAGGCTCACTGCTTTCATTATAGAGACAATGTTTTAGAAATACATCTTCTGTATGCAGCTGGGGTTTTCAGCGCCTTTCATTTTTTGGATTTTTTTAAATATTTTTCAGATGTTTAGGGAGGAAGGTGGAGTACCTGAGACATCAGGACAGATTGTGCAATTAACCAGATTTCAAAATGACACTGAGGTTCTATCCTGATTTCCAGTGTTGAAAACTGTTGAATTACCTAATCATCATTAGTAGCTTCAGCTACTAGTTGCAGTACAAGAATTGCTTTCTACTCACATTCTTTATAATCAAATGGATGAAAAACTCACTTCAGAAAATGGGAAAATCTATCATCTGTAATTGTAAAACTTGCTTTCAAAGAACCAGCAGTTTGAAATAAACAATACATTTTTTCAAATGTTAGGCTCATCTGTCTTAGTGAGGTCTTATGCGATTTATAGTCATGTGTGCTTTTAAATTTATAGGTGTTTCTATTTAAAAATGTGAATAAAAAGGACTCTTCGTTCTATGATGCAGAGACTGATACCTTGTATTGGTAATTCAGTCTATATTTGTTGTGTGTGTTTTTAAAAGAGAGGTAGATACAGGAAGACTTGGCAGTAGATGATATGCAACCTTTTATTTAGAAATCAGGAGCTCCTAAACCAGTTTCTAAATTATACCTGCTCAGTCAGTTTATTCTGTATATTTTGGTAGAACAAATGCACATATTCTTCAGATAAAATATCTTTTCTTGCCACCTTAATTGACATAGCTCCTTAAAGCAGCAAACCTTGACAGACCTAAGTTATTTGTGTATTTTTGAGTTTGCTCTTTCAGACTTTAAAAAAGCAGGTTAAAAGTCTTGCAAAGTTCTCGTAGCCGATAATTATCTGCTAACTCAAAATCATTATCCTTTTAAGGAGAATAAACTACCGAGCTCTGTGAATCAGCTCCCACTTTCAAGAAGAAGGTGGATCAGAACCATGGTTACATGCTCTCCTCAAAACTTGGGACGCAATTTTTTTGGGGCTCCCTAGTCTTTCTCCCAAGTGCCTTTCTGTCTTTGGACCCAACAGTCCAAGTTACCGTTCTGCACATTCTTAGTTCCTTTCCCTTCTTCTCAGCTTCCTGCATTGTCAGTTATGAAAGGGCATTTTTAATTTTATCAGAAAGCAATTTTGGGCAGTATGTTCCTTGCTTACAGGGGTCTGTTAACAAATTCATTATTAAAATGGCAAGTTAATCATAGGACATCTGGGTGTTACTTGGAGAAGAGTGATTTTTCAGAATTTCAAGATGAGAAGTAATGCTTAAGATTTGTAATAATCATTGTAAATATAAGTGGGGTAATCAGCTATTCCTTATTACCTCAGCTGCTGTTTAATTTGTGAGTGGGCCAGTGCGGTATTTGTGTTTTTTCTTGACCAAGGGGTGGGAAATAACACTGTAGTTGTTCAGCATGATGTAAACAATAGTAAGTAGTAATTTTAATAAAAGTATGTTATCCAGACAAATGCATTTGTAGTTCACTAGCAAATAAAAATAGAGTTAAGGAAAAGAACACAAGGAAGAACTTCCAGTTTTACCATTGATCAGCTGGCATTGAGAAAATCAGCTTGGACTTAGTTAACATTAGGTCTTTAGGAAACAAGCACTTGTTTGACTCTTGCTGGACCAATATGTAATTAACTTCTCATGTTTGCAGGGTTAACTGTAGTGATAACAGAGGTCAGTTTCTCTGCTATCAACATCTCTTATGCCTGATGTAGGTATCAGGCAGTAAACTGAAATGACATGCCTTGTCAAATAGTCTGTAGTTTCATGAAAATGTCGGTTTCCTCAAAAGTGTAATACATAAGAACATAGGCGCAAATATAATTGCCCTGCAGCACTTTATCTTGGTCACTATATTGAAGATTTATAAGGAAGAATACCTACACTGTTATATATTGACATGTTGGTTTGACTGCAGCTTTTCATTTTTCATATTCAAGCAGTTTCTTTAAGGCATGCTCTTGTATTCAGACACTGAGAAACATCAGTTAAGTGCTTACTGTTGCTCACTATTTAAGTATTTATCTCTAAAAACCTCTTAAAAATATTAAAAGTACAAACAGCAGGCAAACAATCTTGGCACGGAAACCTCTTTTGATTATGGAAGCAATCCATTTTTCTGCTATTTCTGTGCGTGTTTGCAAATTATTTCAAATATTGTATTTGCTTGAGTTGTACTTGGTTTGTTCTCTTGCTGCTGATGGGAAATTGATCTCAAAAATAGTGACAGAAAACAAAGAGAAACCAATTGTTTGTTAGTTCAAGTACAGAGTCCGTTGTCACTGTTAACAGGTGCACCTTTGATGCATATGACATTTTCTCTTCATTTCAGGTCCTGCACAGAGTCAGATGCAATTTCCCTCTGGCTGTGGCTCACAACCTCCAAACTACAGTGCGCCTTCAGGACACTATTCCCAAGTGCCCAATAAAGCTGCTGCTTCACATCTGGATAATCAGTATAGAGCCAGTTACTACCCTGGTTACTATTCAGCACCAGCACAGAACGTTATGATACCCTCTGCGGGTAGCAATGTGTTGAATGCACAGGGATCACAACAGCTGTACAACAAAACTCCTCCGCATACAGGGGGATCAAGTGATGGACCTGTTCAAGGAGCAATATCATCTGCATCCTACTTATATATGAGTGCTCAGCAGTCATATTCAACATTTGATAATCACTACAGCACTTCTGTCAGCTCTTCAGTTGCATCTCAGGGATTTCCCCTTAATTCTGATCAATACGCCATGCCCATGGTTTCTGGTGCCGTGTATCCTGATGTTTCCTATCCTCCTGTGGCTGCTGGCAGTGCGTATGGGCAGACATTTACCTCTCAGAGTCTACCTGCTGTTGGACAGTTCAAAGAGACAAATGCATTTTCTAGCCAGAGTGCATCAGTACCTCATTCACTTCAACAGCATGTTCCCATGGGATATAATACAACATTATCAACTATGTCATCTGCTCCGTCTGTTCAGGACAACCTCTCCAGGAGTCTCACTGGATCAGTTGCTAAAGTAAACAACCAAATAAATACAGGTATAGTATTATTTGAAGGATAGTGAACTTCCTGATTTGTCTCAGAAACATCAGTAATCACGTGCTTTTGCTGGCTTGTGCTTGTTCAGTATGTGAAAGTCTGTGTTGTAATTTTGAATTCTGTCCTTATTCATTCTTGAAGGACCACAGTCCTCACAGTAGCAGCTACATGTTTCTATTGAGAGAATAAGAAAAAGGCACTATTTGGAGGATGTTTATAGTTTGTTGGTGTGTTAGTGGCCTTGGAAGAGAGATTTTTTCATGCAGTTGTGAAGGAATGTGTAATTTCTGAAATAGTTCTGCTAATCACAAAGATACTTTTTTCCTTTTCTGGTTAAGTCATGGTTTACGTTGTTTATTTAGGTTTTGCCTAAGTGACACACATGTATTTTTCACGAAGTTCAGAAAAAAGTGCTCCTTTGCATGGGTTTGGGGACATTTGTTGTTTTTGCTTAATTCATATTTTTTGTAAGCATTTGAAAGAGGTAGGAAGTTGTAGCTTATTTTTGTAAGCAGCAGCTTGATGGCTTTATAATGGATGTAGCTGTAGAGAATGAAGATGTGAAGGTGCCAGTCGAGGGCAAGTACACTCAACCCTCACTTCTGTTTCTCTGGAAAACTGAGTACAAGTTCATGAGGTACGCAGTACTTAGTAGGAAGTGTGAAGAGAATAGAGATGTGGGAGTGCCTCCATGTTGAAACATCTTTGTCTGCAGCTGAGAGAGCAATAGCCTGTGCAGGAAGTTTCTGATTTTCTTTCTATGCTGGGAATTTTCTGACTTCAAGCTGTTTTGACTTGTATGCTGTGCCACACTATGACTTGCTTTTTCTACTAAGAAAACTGTAGAAAGTTTCCTTTTTATGATAGATATTTCAGATTGTAGTGTAACACTGAAATTGTTTTAGAAGTCCTTGTAGGTGAGGTTTTCTAAGACCGAGGACTTATGAAAGAGCATTACTTTGGTGATGCTAAAGCTTTGTCTGGGAAAAGTAGTTAAACTTAAATCAAACCATCAGTTAATTCATCCAATCCATAGTTCGAATTTAATTTCAATATTGCTTTTTACACACCCCTACCCCCCTGGACTATGATGTAGACTGTCATCCTTAGATCAGTTTCATTACTTTGAATATTAGTGGATTTGAATTGTCTTAATGAGGTGCTCTGTTGGATTATCTCCGGTATTTTAAAACCATAAAACAAAATCCTGTTTAAAAAAGAAAAATAGGGAGCTCCTTGAAAAGCTTCTGAATTTAATGGTATTTCATAGTGCAGCATAAAAATGAATTCTTTTAAGCACTGAAGGTTTAAAACTCTGGCAAAAAAATTGATTCTGTTGAATGCAAAATGTGCAGCTGGACATCACAAAATGCAGGTGTCATTCCAGAATGGTACCATTTGCAGTAGGCATATGAAAACAACCTCTTGTTTGTTCAAACTATTAGCATTTCTTTTATAGAAGTTTTTAGTTTCAATGATTGTTAATTTTATTTCCTTTGGGAGTGTTTTGAAATCTAGGATTTGTTCATAGCAATATCTTTTTATAAGGAGCAAATGTTTTAAAGGTGGAACAGTGGAGCAGACCAGACTGTGAAGAGACATATGAGCAATAGGTAGTCTTATTTCTGAACCATTCAGTGCTGCTCTTAGGTGGGTGATTGAGTTAATGCATGGCCTCAAGAAAAAGTAGTAATATTACCCTTGAATTTTAAAGAACCAATGGCAGAATTGGCTGTGTTAGTGGTGTGTAATGGATACACACTTTGCAGTTACAAAACTAAACACTAATCCACTGTTTCTGTTATACTTGAGTAATACTGCAGGACTTGGTTTGTTTGCCAGACTGTAGGCATCAATGGTTAAAAACCACATTCAGACTCTTTCTGAGCTTGTAAAGCTGCTCATACAAGTGTGCCCATGTGGACGTACAAACTTGCGCAGTGGAACTGATTTATCTGGAAAATTATTTTTTTCTCTTCGCTATGAATCCTGGTTCAACCTCAGCACACAAATGATTCTGTATTTACTGACTGAGAAAGAGCAAATAAAGATAGCAACTGATAGCTAGGCTGAAGTAAAAGCTGGGCAGTTTTATTACTAAATTTTAAGCACTTTAAACCATTTTGTATGTCTGTGGCTAAACAAACTGCCTCTGATGATATCTTACATAAGTATTTCCCAGTGCAGTCTTATTGTTCTCAGGTGAGTAATTTCATATATAGTATTCTAATTGTTTGCAGCCTATAAAAGAAGGAGTTATATCTTGAAACTTATTTGCCAGTTCTTGTACATCCTTGTAAAATGTCTGAGTACAATACACAAGGAATATAAGGAAATGAATGATTTCTCAGAAGTAATTTTTCTGAATATTTCATCCTGCTGTTCTTCAGGAAGGAAACAACAATGGAAAACAGTTACTGTCTGTTCTGTGCATAGTTTTTAGCAAAATGACTTAAAAAAAAGATACAGAAATTCATTGCGTGCTTTCTGTGACTGTTTGTGTAAAGAAATTTTGATACAGTTATCTACTATTAGTCAGGGTGCCATTAAGGCAGTTGCTATCATTGCTCCTATGCTGTCGAAGATGACCCCTTACAATCCTTGTATAAATAAGCAAATCATAGAAAGACTACCAGTCAGAATGCTGTTGTCTTAAGCTATTTTTCAATAGCAGTTTTATGCAGTTACTGAGCACTGAAATCTCTCTGTTATGAAAATGAAGCCTTCTTTATGTAGAAGAATGATGTGTTTTTAATAAAATCTGTGACTTCAAGCAGGACTTACTTAGGAAACTTAGGGGTGGCAAGAGTTTCAAGAGTTTTTCAGGAGTTGTTTGATTTCTGAATTGTTTTCTACTTAAATCAAAATGGTTGTGGGCATTGGACTTTAACTGGTGGCTTTAAAAATCCAATTTTATGTATGGCCTTGCAAAACCCCAAAATGCAGAATCTATTAATATCAAACCCCCAAAATGCTGTGTGTCTCACATACTAAGGACATAGAACTGCAATAAAGTCTTTTTCTAAAACTTCAGCAGACCCTGTCTCAAATAGCTGAAGTATTTTCAGTGACGCTTCCTGAGATTTCACTGGAAGAAAATCAATTTAAGATGATTTTTTTTTTCTGGAAGTTGACTGTCCTTGAGGAATAATAGCCAGTGAGGATAATTTTCTTTGCTTTAGGAAGTATAAATAAAGTAGAAAATAAATATCTCTGATTTGAGATTTTTCTTCTTCTTGGAGGGTTAAACTAGTTTCATCCTGCAGAATCACCACCTTCTAGCTTTAAATTCTGTATTTCAGCAGAACAGTGTGGGTAACAATCTGTTCAGGAGTGTTGTTATGCTGTGTAGGTAACATACTTTGTATTATTTAAGCTTTTTGTCTTTCTAGGTCGGTAGCTTTCTTAAATGTTTTTTCCATCTTATTTCAGTTGAAGTTGGTGCACTCTGATTATTCTTGGTGCTTTCCAAGTCAGCATGGATGTCAACCAGAATGCCTAAAATTTAGGGGACTCCTCCCGGAGGAGAGGGAGCTGAAGAGCTCCTTCTGTGGGTATATGGTATGGGTTTCTTAGCATCCTGGCACAGACAATCTGCTTGAGCAGGAGACACTCTTAATTTCATTATCTCATGTGCATACGTCCCCTTATGTCACATCAGGATGTAAAGTCCTTGCTGCCCCAGTTCCATAGGAATGTAGGTTCTAATCCTGTAAATCTGATAATACAGGTGTGGTTGAAAAAAGGGAAAGACTGCAGCCAGTACAGAAAGCTGGGGAGATAGGATGCTGTTGCAAAATGAGCTGCAGGGAGGTGGTATATCTCTCACTAGAAATTGTATGTTATTTTGGGTGGAGGGGGTGTGTGGGATGGCAGGTCATGAGGGCAGGAAATCAAGATCACAGCTGGAGCAACTCAAAAAGGACGATTCTTGCATCTCTTCTGAAAATTTGAGAAGATACTGTGGTGATATGCTTTTTAACTATGACCTGTAGGTCTCACATAAGAAATGAAATAACAACTTTGTCATAATGTATAGGGAGAAATGAGAAATTGCACTGCTAATTTGCCCAGTTCTACAGATTCTCTCTGTAACATGCCTTTTAGCTGTAGCTATTCATACTTGATCATTATTAGTGCAAGAGATGTTCATGGTTAGAGTCATGAAAAGAAAACTTAAGTGCACATTGAAAGTGAGAGGAGTTGAATGTGAAAATACTGTGGTGCTGAGAAGTGGTTTTATATTTATCTCACCCTGACAAAACTCTTGGCTTCTCATGGCATTGTTTAATAAGAATATTTTATGGCCTGATTGTGTTTGTCCTGACTAAGCTGATGGGAAACGTGCACTCTAAATAAAAATAAGGCATTCTAAATTGTCAGTACTTGTATGACAGAGTACGGTGTTTTTACTGGCCAGAAGAAAAAAAAATCAGTAGCATTGCTTCTATGACCATAGATTTTATTCATGTGATGATAGTTAGCAACAGTGTATTCTTAAGTATTAACTTTGTCCAAATGTTTACTTTGATCTTAGTTACTTACAGCATTCAAGAGCTTTACACAGTCATCAAATAAAATTTAACATGTAATTTTACAGGCTGGATTTTTGTACAAATTAAAAAATACTTTTTTTTTGCTTGGAGTTTAAAAACTTTTTTTTTCAATACATATAAAGGATTCATGTACTTTTGAATAGTATTGGATAACCTTTGTTTGAGAATAGATACTAGTACTTGGTAGTAAGTTATTTGGCTTTGAACATGTGACAGTGACATTGTAGCATTTAGCATTGTTTACAGCAGTGCTGCAAGCATTGCTTTATTGACTGGAAATGTGGAAAATGCCATAAGCCTACAAAAAACCTCTCTGGTACAAAACCTGGGTAAGCATGTTAATGTGACAAAGAGCTTCCCTTGTTCTAATTGCGTATTTTGCTTGAGAAAGCTGTGTAGCTACTCTAATAAGAACATTTCTGCTGAGACGTGTGGATGGTCCCATGGGAAAACTGCAAGACTGTAGAAACAGAGGTTATAGCAAGTATATTTCAATGAAAAAAATACATTTCATTAAAAAAATGTATGCCCATTGGCAAAATACATGATTTTGATAACGTGTAAAAGCTGTATGTATGTTCAAAATTGTATTTGAAAATAGCAAAATATATAGAAGTTCTGTTTGTGAGAATGTGTGTTGTTAATTTTGACTGTAAATAAGAAAAACAGAAGGATCATGTTAAGCCACCGTTTCTTCTTCACCCTCTAAAGGAAACCTCAACCTGCCCATAAAGTTTTTTTAGATGTCATCTCCATTATTTAACGAAAAGTACTGACTTTATGTACTACACAGCTCTGTGTGCAGGGGAAGCAAAGTTAATAATATCAGTGTATCCTGTAGTGTATTCTGTAACATAAATGAGTACAAATGGTGAATTGTATTCTTGCTTAAGTTCTCTGTCTGTTTACTGAGTATTATTGGTCAAACCATTTCCTTTCTGTTCTTATTTGTAACAGCTCAGTCCGTCAGAGTTCTTCTACATTTCAGTTTCTAAGCAAAGAGTTACCCCTAGTTAAGAGGTAGCTTAATGAAGTTATGTTGTGCTTACCTGATAGGAGTTTCAACAGAACTGTGTCAAATCTCTCAAAGCATTAATCTGACTTTTATTTTTTGAGCAGATTATATCTAGTCTGGATGTCTAAAACACATCAGATGTCTTGCAGAATAGTCAGGGTTGATTGAATATGGATCTTGTAATTGAGTACCAAAATTGCAAAGTGTCAGCACTGTAAGTGAGGCAGGATACTGGTCTGCTACACAACAGACTCTGAGCTTTCCTGCCTGTGGGAGGAATGTTGAGGGGGAGCTATTTCAGATGGACCATATTCTGCTTAATTTGGAACAGCAACTTGTAAAAGCATAGAGTTGTTTGTATCAAAAATTAACTTCTGCTTAGTCTGGATCTTACTACATTATGCTTTCCTTTTTTCTGTTGTCACAACAATTTGTTCATGATAACGGAGTTTTAGTGTTACAGGTATTTAATTTTTAAAAGCAACCAACCTTACTGTAGATACTTGTTTGAAGGCATCTCTCTTTGAACTACTGTATTGTTTTTTGTAGTTACCGTGAAATCAAACATTACTGCTTGTGTTATGTGATTGTCTGTGCAAGTACATACAAAAGGTTCCTGCTTTCTGCTGTTGTTTTCAGGTGGCATTGATTCTTCACAGCCCGTGCACTCAGTGAGCCAGAATGTTCCATTTACCAAGCCTGGGGTTGGAACATCTGCTTCCTCTGCTGTGATCTCGTCAGTAAGGTCACCTGCTCCAAGCCTTTCTTCACAGCCACCGTGTTCACCATCTGTTACACAGTCACCAGAGCTGGCCCCTCAGGAAGGTACTAAAAGGGAATGGGAATTTACGGTACAGACTTCTGCCCTGTTCCACATGCACACGTGAATGGTGAAAGTTTTATTGCTGCCTTTCTGTGTTTGTCTGACTGGAGCACATCTCTTCCTTCTCATCAGGCTCCCTTACTGTTCTTATTTTATGTCACGCTGGTTCTAGCATCTCTTAGCACTTGTGTTTGATTTCCTTTGTCTTTGGCTTGTTTGTTGTGTCAGTAGTCTTACATGTCTCTTGCTCAAAAACCCTTTCTTTTAGTTCTCTTACTCTTCTAAAAAGCTGCTCATTACTTTTAACTTATTAGATGAAGGTCCTAAAAGTAGCTTTTGTAATTAGTCTGTATTGAAAAAGGAAGGTAACCTAACAATTTGCACTGGGAAACAGTGAGTTTGAGTATTAAGCTCAAACTGATAGGATTATTCTCTAGTTGTAATTGCCCATGGAAAGCTGCTGCAAGAGTTCTTGAGGGAAAATGGGAGATTTTGTTTAAGCTCCTTCCTGTTCTGATGTTGGTAGCGTCTTGACAGAGAATCAGTTGGTTCTTGAGCCTTCTTCAGTCATTTTAATTTTACACTGGTGTTTTTACTTGCCTCTTGATTGTTTTATGTTTCTGTATTTAGTATTCCAAATCTAATTTACTGCAAAATTAATATATTAATATATTTTTGGCTGTATTCTCTTGGTTTAAAATTTCAGAGTTTTGAACTCTTACATATAAAGAAATCTGTGAGAGGTAAAAGTAGGTGTTAAACCATGTGATATGTCTGATGTTCAAAATAATTCTCAAAAGCATGATTCTCAAAAGTGTGACTGTCACTGTGTATTTTTTTATTCTTAAATTTCAAAATCCTCTGGCATAAATATCTAAATTACCCCTTTTCCTACATTTCCTCCTTTTTCTGGTGGAATGGAGAATATAAGCTGTCCATGAATGATCTCTATATAACTTACAGGCCAAAAAGTAATTGTTCATTGCTGTAAAGTCATAAGTACAGTGTACCATTTTAAGAAAAATAAATCAAGTTTTGGAACTGTGATTCTTGCACAGTTTTATAGTTGATTTTGGTGCTAGGTAGAATTTGTATCGTAGGTGTGTTTGCTAGAAAAAAAATGTTGCTTCATCATCCAAAGAAATTGCAAACCAATGTACTCTTGCAATACTTTTTTATCAACAGTTAAATGTGGTAACTTTTTTTGTGGAAATGAACCTCCTGAAAAAATAGAACACATATCCTGAATATTTATCTGGGTTAGAATTCCAAGTCTATTTCTAAAGAGATTAGATGGACTGTTTTATGTTTTTTTAATTATAGAATACTGTTGTCTACGTGAAAGCATCCTGAAAAAACAGTTGGAATTAATTTTTAAAGTGGATTTCATTGTTTCAGGCTCCTGTTGGGGCATTCCTATACAGAATGAAAAAATTTGAGTTATTTACTTGGCTATGTTCTAATAAGACTAAAACCTTGAAATGTATTAAAGCCTATTTATTATTACGTAATCATCCATAGAAATTTAATGCAGATAAACTAATTTACTTGAAAATGACATCACAGACATAAACTTTGAGATTTTTGTGTCCTGTCTGGATGTTATTTGTAGACTTCCTTAAGTTTTATGTTGATGAGTGGAGCTGATGAGTAAATGAAACTAATCTAAAGCAAAGAGTTTAAGAAGAAAGGAGGGCTCATTTTGTAAGAACTACTATTTCTAATATTAAGATTTTAATGCTGTAGTAAATTTGTTGAGAATATGAGGGTTATGGGTAGAGAGCCAGTTAAAGAACTTAAGAATATAGTTTGTATTTGCATGTAATTATTTCATTTTTTTTTTTGATGGGGCCTCCACTAGGAAACTTAAACCACATAAAATGTGCACTTTATGTTTTAAAGTCTTCCATGATATGGGTGATGGAACTTTAAATACCTAAATAGTTGGGTTATTTCATAGGTAAATAAGTTATTATCCCAGTTTAACTTCTGTGTCCTCTCACCTATATTTCTAGGTCTGTAAATTATAGTGGAATAAAGCCTTAGAGTGCAATAGTATTATATTACAGGTACACTGGTCACAGCGTTAAGAAATTTCTGGTCCAAGAAATTTCTGGTGATTTAAATTATATGGTTGCATTTTAAGCCAGATTTGTGGAATAACCTGATTCAAAATAAATGCTTTCAAAATCAGCTTTTGCAGCTTTAAAAGTGGGAAATTGTAACATTATTGGCAAATCTGTAAAAGAACTGAGTTGTCACAACAGAAAACATGATAAGACACATGATGGCACTTTAAAACTGCTGTCTGCATCCACCCATTTCTGCCTTTCAATTTGTTTTCTCCCCGGTGTTGACCTGTTGGTAGCATTGCTGGGCTGTGAACTAGATTGGGAGACTTCTCCACCTGAGAATGACTTTTTCAATTCAGGCCTTTTTTTTTCTTGTCTGGACAGTTATACTGGCACAACAGAGGAGTGTCCTAAAGGCAGAAATTTGTAGTATTGTTGGCAGAAAAAATAAATCTACACAAACTCATAAGGCTGATAAGAGTCAAACCAGCCTTGCTTCCAGAGGATTCTTAGTGACATAGTGCATGATTCCTAAACTTCTGTGTCACTAGCATATATTTTTAATCACTTTTTTCTGTATTCTTTGTGAACGCGTGCATCCTTTATGTATGTGTTCAGTAACTGGAAAAGGGGGAGTTTTAGCAATAGAAAGTTGTTTTGGGTTTTGTTTTTTTTTTCAAAAAAATGGAAGACTTCAAGGTAACATGGATAGAATGACTGATTCAGTCCTTTTATCTGCGCATGCTTGGAATGTTTGTGTTGTCATGCACTTTCCAGGATTGATATCCTTTCTTTCGTCTTCCCATCTATGTAAGTGATATTTACTAGAGATCTGTCTTTCACCTTCACACTGTGTGCATCTTCTTTTACTTTGTCTCTCTCTGTTACAGTGCATTTCTTCTTGTCACCCTGACTTTTTTCCCCTTTTACTTGTGTGTTAATTACTTTAAGATGTTTTTTTCTCCTTCACAATAATGCAGTTGTTCTGTCCTATTCCTTGGTACCTCTCCCAGATCTGAGAAAAGACACAGTCTTCTTAGCTGCAGTCTGGTTTTGCACAGAAAATATTTTTCTTGTTCTCCTTAACAAGTGCATCCAGTAAACTTCATAATAGATGGGTTTAGAAATCACTCAAATCAGCCCTGCATTTTAGCAGTATGGGAAAGCTGAAGCACTGTATCTCCTCAGCTGCACTTGGGGTGATTTTGCTTTCACTGTTGCGACTACTTGAATTATGGAAGAACTTGATTGGAATTGCATGAGAATCTGAAAAATTTTGAAGAGTTTTGAAGAATTAAGATATTTTCTTGCCATAGCAATCCATTAGATTGCTAAGACACAAAAAGTGATCACTTGCCTTTGTTTAGGATGTCACTGCCTGACTACAAGCATATTTAAAATCCTTACTAATACTATCTTGTAACAAGTGAAACTTGAGCTTTCTTGGAGATGCTGAAATTGCATCAATAACAAGTAATGTAGGAAATTATAAGCCATTGCTGCATGCTTTACTCTGTTCTAAAATGGTATGTGTATGTGTTGCTTTTGTGCATTATTTATGTATGTTCGGAGTTAATACTGTAAAAACAAACAAGTTAAAAAACACCACACCAAAAAGTCTAATAGGTTGTGCTTTGGAGGCGGCAGCAGTAACCGTTGCTGCATTGTCTCCAGATACTAGAATTGGATAGTGTACTAAGGTGCTTAAAAGTGGATCTATGACCCTGAATTTAGACACTGATTTAAAACTAAGACAAACCAAATTTTCAGGTTTACATAGGTTAAATTTCAATGATCGTGTTGCGCGCTCTCTCTCTGTGTTTGTACTCTTGTATGTGGCAACAGTGGTGTTTTTCATTCATTTCTGACAATGTTCAGAATTCCAACATGAACTATTTTTGTCTTGAAAGGGGCAGATGTGCCAAGCAAAAGTTAATACAAAACATTTTCATAATGTAGTGTGAATTTATCTGGAAATAACTCCTTCATTTCTATGTATTAGTTTATGACAGTATGCCAATGGACAAATGGATATTAAGTAGATATATAGGAAGTCTGTATGTCTTTAACTTCCTGATATACGTTCGCATACACACCTATAAATTTTTCTGCTAACTACCATCTGCTACTAGTAGTTTGCTCAACTAGCCCACTAAAAATTGCTTCTAGGGTTGTAGATGTAACTTTTTGCATGTTGGGATTTTCTCTAGAAGAGCTGATTTCTCTCACTTTTAATGCAATGATTTGTGACTTTTGTTTCTTGTCTTTTCTGTCCGTCTGACTCTTATGTTTGTGCTTTCCACTTCACAGGCATGCAGTATGGTGGATATGTTAATAATCAAGCTAGCTCTGCACCAGCTCCCTTGTCATCAAGTTCAGATGATGAGGAAGAGGATGAGGAGGATGAGGAAGCAGGTTGGCTTTAGCTTTACACCAGTATCTTGTTCTCTTCTTACTCAAGGTTTTCTCCACATTTCCATCCCTTGAAACTTTTTCTTCCTTTAAGACAAAACATCACTCTGACTCATCATGTATCAAGTTAACTAGAAATTTGCCAGCTGTTACTAGTGTAGGAAAGAAAAAGGAGTTCAGTGGTGGCCAACAAATGGGTCTTTTTTTTTTTGTGTCATATTAATATCACATTTTATTATTCTCACAAAATAATATTAACAATTTGCAAGACTCACATATTTTTAATATTTGGATTTGCAATGGGTTTTAAACTCTTAAGATAACTAGCTGTAGAACATAGGCTGATAATTGCTTGTGTGAAGCAACTAGAGGCCATTTATATCGTTACATTAAACAGTGTTTATCTTGTTTCTCATTTTATGCCTAAGGAACTCTGATAAGGTAGTAAAGTAAATACTGAAAGGTAGTAAGTGTGCTTTTTATGACAGTAAATTAATCTGTTCATTTTTTTTCTTCTAAGGTATATCTCTATGGTCAGGCATATAGGTTCAGTTTTATTCTGCTTACTTTGTAGGAAAACTTAACAAAAAAAACTTTTTAAGAAGCTGTTTGCCATGATGGTTGTAATGTTACGCAGTTGGTTGCAAGGATTCTGCCTGTGTTTTGTCAGAATGGTCAGGTTTTGTGAGTTTAATGTTTCTTCCTACCTTAGTTTCTTGAATTATGGTAATGTTTTTTCTTTAAACTTAGGAAAGTCTTTACTGTCTCTATGAATGGTAACAGTGTAAAGAGCTTTTAGAGATAAGCATTAGGCTACTATCATTGTTGATAAATTGAAGTAATAGCACATACCTTGTGCTGATACACTACTCCTGTTTGTATGTGCTGGCATTTAGTGTTGATTTGGAATAGAAAACTTTTGTAGCTTTTCCTTTAAGTTTATAATTCATGTTGTAACTAATCAGAAAAAAATAAGTGCCATATAATTCAGAGTTTTATTAAAACACTTAAATCTACTAGAATATTATGAAAATAGCTTAGTGTACTCATACTAATTTTATGAAGAATGGAGCAAAACAATGATGACATCCAAGTTATAATTAAGAATGGTGGGTGAAGTTCCTGTGCCAAGATTTCTGTCAAAGCATATATCGATTGTTTTGGGTTTTTTATCAATTGTAACCTTTCTCTTCTTACTTTGTTACCTAAACAAAGTTTCATACTTCCTATCATCTTTCTCTCTCAAGTTCTGTACTTCACTAAAGCCTGTAGCCTTAGCGGTATCATTGTATTTATCTTACGGAAAAGAGTAAAAAGGCACCCAGGTTCAGTACATAGACTACCTGATTAATAAGCGTCCTGTCACCAGGAGTTAATGTAAATCCTAAACAGAGCCAGTGGACAGGTTTCTAGCTCAAACTGTCCCAAGTAGTTTTATGAAAATAGGTGTTGGAATCCTGTTTGCTTGGGATTGTGTAGCTTCTCAATTTTTTTGTTAACCTAGCAAAAGTATATTTTTGCTTTTCGGTAGCAGAACTTAGCAAAGCTTTAAGAGCCCTATTCCTGCTCATGGAGCAAAGTAAAGAATCCTGTTTTCTTCAGTTTCTAGAACAGAAAGATAAAATCTTACATTTATGTTCTTTTATAACCTTCAAGATTTAAAAAAAAAAGGAAATACACAGTGAAAATATGAAAACTACAGTTGGATAAATGTCACAGTATTAAATTTTATTTTAAATAATATATAATTGCTGGCATTGCAGGAGTTTTTTAATAGTATTTCTATTTCTTAGCTGAACGCTTTAAAGGCAAAATGCTCAAAAATAATCTATACAGTCATGATGGCGCCAGGTATTGCTGTGTCCCAAATATCAGTGATATTTCATAGGCAGGAGTCTGTTTGCTTGGAAATCTCAGTTGAAGGGCAATCAAATCTCAAATGTTCCACCGTTGGAATTCTCCCCTGAAATACTTTCAGTTTTGCAATGAGATGTGTGGTCATGGTTGATCCTTCTGAGCAGAACAGTATCAGTGAATCTTTTGAATCTGTTCTGACACAAAAATGGTGTGTGTCATTCTCTTTTTCAGATTCTTAAATAGACTCTTTTTCTGTCACACTTCATGGTTTGGTTTGCTTTAAGGAGCAGATAAATTTAATTTCGACCCTTTTTCCTTGGAAATGTACCTGAAATGGCATTGGAAGAGATATTTTTAAATATTTTTTGTTTAGAGTGTTTTACAATTAAATATTCAAAATCTTTGCATGGGTTGAACTAAAAATTAAGCTATCAGAGTCTCTTTAGTACTAACAACTTTATGTGCTAATTGTGCTTTTTTTTATATCATCTAATTAAATTTTGGTACTTACTTTTATATAGTTACTTTTTACTTAGTTACTCTTGGCTGAACCAAAAGTAATTGTTCTGACTGAAGCAGAGACCTTGTCAATGATAATGAAAAATAGAAGCTTTAGATTGAAAACAAGCTGTGAATTACAACAGTACATAAAGGAGGGAAGAATTAAATACTTGACAGTTTGGCTTGAAGGTGGAGATGGTGCATAATCATTGAAGATTATGGGAATCTTCAGTTTGCAGTGGAGAAGAAAGTAATGAATGGACTCCTTTAAAAATGTCCATGGCTTCAGTTGATATCCTTAAGAAAGAGCTTTTGGTTTAATAGAAAGAAAAATATTTAAAGAAACAACTTTCTTCATTGTTTTTGTCCTTTTCACATTGATCTCTCTTGCTATTCGTTGGGTATGTGCTTCTTTGTTTTTTAGTATCATGTTGATTATATCTTCCTCATTCTCCTTTATGCAGTGGTAGTAGTTTTCAAGTCTTGGGCTGAAGCGGTGGGGTACTTTTTCAGCAGCTTTCTTGAGAGTGTCATATCAAAGCTTGTAGAAAAAAATTCTCAGTCTCTTATTTATCAAAAGTTTGCAATTTCTGAAGTACATACCTTTAAACTACTTTCCTCCTGCAGCACTTGATAGTTCCTCTACTACAAGCAGTGCCTCTCCTGTTCTGAACAATTATGATGCTCTGGAGGGAGGTGGCTATCCAGGTAAGCAGTTTGTTATGAATTATTTATTTAAATACTTAATTGTGGGCAGTTTATTATTTCTGATGTTGCTTACTGTTAGTTAACAAGTAGGTGATAGGAAGTGCCTAGGAAAGGAATGGGGAAAATCATCAAAGAAAACATGCATGCCTTTTTTAATCACAGTTTTAACACTGAAGTTGACCTAACTATTTAATAAAAATTCTGTGAATTATAAGTTGTGTTTTTCCATTGTATTATTGAAGGTAGTGCTGAAAATATGCTGTGAAAGAAGCATTTTTTCCTAGATTATACTATATGCCTGATTGTGTTGACATTAGTAGCTTGTAATAGTGCCTGACACACCACAGAAATCTTGAGAGACCCACAATATCAGCTTGTAGAGATGCTTGGATCAGGTTTTCTTATTGTCTTCTTCATTTAAAGAAAATGGCTGCTATTTTGCTTATTTTTAGTGCTAAAAATATCAGGACTTTCAGGTTGCTTCTAAATGAACCTACTCACTTGACTACCTTGGTCTTGAAATCTGTAGAGCTGCCAAACTGAGACCAAGTGGAAAAGATGCTATTCAAAGTTTGTTAACCAGTATTTTAAATGATAATTGAAATAATTTGGAGGGTTTACCCCTCTGGCTCTTTTGCCTTGCTCTGGTCCCTGAGAATGTCGCAGTAGTTTGCTTTAGTTTGATGTCTTCCTGTGTAAAGGAAGATCTCTGTCAATTCAAAAGCTGCTGTTGCTATCCACCTAGGGTCTAGCTTATCCAGTATGGGTAGCAGAGACATGGCTGCAGGATTACAAATTCTAAGTTCTCAATAATAACTAACCATTTTGCTTCTGCTGAAGACATATTCTAAAAATTACTTGTTCCTTCTCTTTTCCTTTAAGATTAACAGAGTCAGTGTTAAGTGTCTTCAACATGTTGATTTTTTTTATTGGTTTGTTTGTTTAGCAGCGTGTATTGTTAGTTTCTTGGCAGTTGGTTTCTTGAGTGCCTTGTTTCTTTGCTTGACACTTTTCCCAGTGGACTTTACCACGCTTAAATTCTTCTGAAACTTAGTTCACATTTGTATGCGTTTCTAAAGAGTAGTTTCATCTCTTTACAACTGTTCAGTTCTCTGTGAATTTGGGTCTGTGTCTTACTTTCAGCTTGACTTAAAAATAGTGGAACTAAACTGCTGTAGAAATATACAGGAGAAACTTGCATCAGAGTTATAAACTGTGGAAGAGACCATTCATACTTAGTTTCTCTTCTACCATTTGTAATACTGTCAAAACATAAGGCTAAGCTGACCAAACTGTTCTCTAAATGTAGACACAGCTTTTAATGAAGTAACTGTAGAATTTTAGAATGATTCTAGCCTTATGTTTTGACAAATATTCAGAAGTAGTAGAGTGGACACTAAGCATGAATGGTCTCTTCTGGTTTATATCAAATGTGTGTGTTGGAATAAAGGGTGATTCTAAGAGGCTTTTCCTTTTTTATTCAATTGAAATATTTTTTTTCCAAGTTGCCTCTTTTCTTTTTGTAAAGTAACATTTTGTTAGTAGTAACACAAGTCTGTGGTAATTTTCCCATATGTATCATCTTTGTCAGTGTAGTTGCAGTAATCTTCCTTGCTACTTTCTTTTTTCTATGCAGAAAAACGACTTGAAGGATAATGAAAAAGGAAATGTTTGTAAAGCATTTAGGAGTTTGCATTTAGATTAAGGAACTAGTAGGTATATTCAATACCCGTGGAATTTCTTTTGTCCATTCAGATACACGTTCTGTGACCAGCAGCCCAGCTCCTGCTCCATCTGTCCCGCAAACATCAAAAGCTTCAAAGCCCTTTGGTTATGGATATCCAGCACTGCAGCCTGGCTACCAAAATGCAACACCAACACCACCTACTCCTGTGCAGCCCAGTAATCCAGGACACCATCCTGGTTTTCAGCACTATCCACAGGTTTGTATTTTTAATTTAAGAGTTACTCCATGAAGTAACTTGCTGGGAAAACCTTTTTCTGCATGGTATATTTCCCCTTTATTTTCTTATTTTCTATTTTATTTTTGCAATTTCTGAGACAACAAATGTTAAGTATAATATTGATGTTACAGCTCTGGATCTAAACTTACTGGAAGGCTTTTGAATGAAAATTTTAAGTGTGCCTCCAAGTAGTTAGGCTTAACAAGTTTGCTTCACCAGTTATTAGTAACATCCACAGTTTTAAGGTTTGGTGTTTCAAAGAGCTTGACTTTATTGACAGGAAACCATGAAGAAGCATAGTAAAGTACTTGATCAGCATATATTTCAACACTGCTATAGGCTATGATCTCAAGCATTAAATGACCTTATGAGCAAAGCACGGCATAGGGTCCAATAAAAAAGAGCTCTGTTGTGCTTGTGCTAGTGTGTGGTGGAGCAGGCTGACTGCATCTGCTGTATTTTCCTGGTAAAGAGAGCACCAAACAGCCAAGAAATTGTGTACAATTACCTGACTCCTGTCGTACATGTGAATCACCTGAGTGCAGTGAAATCTGAAGAGGCAGACACCGAGGCAAACTGCAGATGCTGAAGCAGTGCAGAGATACGTATGTGTGAAGGGGTCAACAAAAAGAAACATACTGATTTGCAAATCCCACTCTCTGAAATAAGGGCCAGCTGGCAAATACAGTGAAACTGCTGTTGTAGATGGTCAAAATTCCTTACTGATCTCAGTGTAGCACCATAATATCTGGGAACACTTTCACTGTTACAGAGGTAATGTAAAATGAGACATGGAAGAAATTATTTTTTTTAACTGAAAAGATTGGCCTCATCTTCACTATAACACAAGATGGAAGTAGGCTCTTTTCAGGACCACACAGCAGAACATAAGTTGCAACAAGTGAATTCTGGTTGGACATATACTGAGAAAATTCCTGAGGATGGGAGTGGGGAAACAGTAAAACAGATTGTGCTGTGAAATCATCAATCCCTAGATATTATCAAGACTCAGTTAGACAAGTATATATGAGCAACCTAAACTAACTTTTATGTTAGCCTTGTCTGAGCAAGGGGTTAGACTATCAGACCGCAAAGCTGCCTTCCAGCGTAACCTTTTCTCCTCTTCTGTGGTGTTTTAATTTAAACATAAAACAGTGTCTGTAACTTGGAAAAGTTATATTGCAAGAAAAGTTACTTACAGAGGTGGGGGGAGGGAAATTTTGTCAACCTTTCTAGTAACTTCTTTTCATATGCCTGGAGAGATTGAAAGATTTTGTGTGAATTCCTGTGTTGATTTGTGTCATGAATTCAAATTTTGTCTGATGATATATATTTGGAAGGTATGTCACATTTGTCTTAGAATTTTTAGATTTCTATCATACAATTCTGTTCTTGTTTCTTTGCGTTTGTTACTAACTGCTGCTGTATCTTTTTTTGCTAAGTCTGGAAGAAGGGACTACGAGGAGGGTTAAGGTTGTTATTTAAATAAGATTGTGTGTTTATCTGTTTGTCATGCTCTTACTTTTTTCAGCAATATCCAGGTGTGAACCAGCTGTCCTCTTCTTTAGGAGGGTTAAGTCTTCAGCATTCTCAGCAGCCAGAAGGCTTAAGACCAGTAAACCTTACACATGATAGAAACATTTTGCCGGTGTCTTCAGTTCCAGCACCTGTGCCTAACTTGAATTCTGATCTTAGGAAATTAAACTGCAGTCCAGAGTAAGTGTATTGTGTCTAGAACAGCATCTTATGTTTTTCAGTGACAAATAATTATTTAAAGTGTCAAAAAGGTTTAAACTGACTACTGACTTTAAATCTTAATGATGAGTTAATAAAACCCCTTTCACTTGAAAGTAAGTTTCTCCTATACATCCTTACACAAATGTTTAAACTGTCCTGGCATGAGAATACATTATATGCAGTGAGAGTGTAGCTTATTTCTTAATATTTTGGTAAGTCTGTTTAATCCTCACCTTGTTTTATCCATTAAAAAAAAGTCTTTTATTAAACACCTTAATGTTATGCAGTACATTCCATACAATAGTTTTGTAATATTGCGTGGTATTTTTTCCAGGAAAGTATTATGATCATGACTGAGTACATTGAATATATTATGACTGTATTTTACTGTGGTAATTCTGCAATCATGATGTACCCTTTCACCTCTAATTAACATTAAGTAGTATTGTCAGCTATCCCAAGTCGAGTGCAGCCAGCTACAATGGAAAGTGCTATTCCCCAAAGATCTTATTTGTAATTCCAAATTAAGTATTTTTCATTGCCCCAAAGTGACTCACTGTCCTTACTGCTCTAGTGGCAACACGCGGTCCCAACCAGAAAACAGAAACCAGAAAACTGAGGGCCTAGAAATCATCCTTAAGTGTGGAACACTTTGGACAGCACTATTTGTGCATTGGGTTTTTTAGTGTCCCTTAAATTAGCTTGAAGTTCATCATCCGTGTTAACACAAAAGAAAGGATTTTGACTCTCTCAGTATTTGGGATCCTTTTCTACTATTTTCTTACATAAATACTGCTTTCTGAGAACTAGCAAATGCTGTATTCCTTCTGTAGTTCCTTCACTGGAAAAATCTTTATAATGAACAGAAAAATATATAGGTTTACATTGAGTGTTGTACCTAAAGCAGTTATAATTCTTTATTGCAAGTTAGTGTTAGTATATTTGTACTGCTGAACTATTAAACTGGGGAGCAGGGGAATATTTTTTTTTGTTTCTTTAGGAGACCCTTTTTTAAATCTCTGTGTTTTGTTTTTTATTACATGACCTTTGTAGAACACAGGATTTCTCAAATTTCTAAGTTCTTTAAAATCAGATGCTAACACAATGTTTTTAATATCTTTTAAAAATTAATTTCCAGTATAATGTTTTTATTTCCTTTCAGCTCATTTCGATGTACACTGACAAATATTCCACAGACACAGGCTTTGTTAAACAAAGCCAAGCTTCCTTTGGGTTTGTTGCTGCATCCCTTCAGGGACCTAACGGTAAAGTATCTTTCTTTCTGTGTGTGTGTGTATGTATTTAATATATGCATTTATACTGTTTTAATTAAAAGAAAAAGATACAATGAAATCCTGAATTTAATAGAAGTACTAAAAAATTGTTTGGGACTTAGGAGGAGGGGGGAAGGACTGTTGAAATTGCTACTTAATTGAAATTTACAAGGGAGAAGCTTTGGAGAAGTTCTTCAAAAGTTTTTCATTGTTGTTTGAAATCTTTGCTTGCCCGTGAATCTCTGAAGCAATGAATTGCTGCTCTGTGTGTTGGGCTCACAACCGTCAGGTACCTCTTGAAAAGGTGTTTACAGAGCCCTACTCGAAGAGAGGTGCTCATGTTGAGTGTGTTACTGGCCTGATAAATGCTGTCAATAGAAAGTAAGCACAAAATAAGATTGAAGATGACGTATTAGTATTTATGGAAAATCATGAATAACTTCTTTTTCTAAAAGTGTGTGCCTTGTCTGAGGTTTGCTTTCTGTCATATTTAGTCAAGTCAAAGTGGTCCTGTCTTTCATAATTCCTCTTGCATAATTCTTCCCGCATTGTTTGATTGTGAGAGTAGATTAAGACAATAATTAAATGTTACTCTGATTTTAAAGGAGAGGTTGTTTTTACTAAGGCATCATAATTAGTCTGTATGAAAATAAATTGAAAAGCTAAAAGGAAAGATGATTGAATATGTAATCTTATGAAGCTTTTATGAACTGTACTGCACAATGATTTTTTTCCATAAAATGTAATATATACTTTTGTGACAGCTTTCCATTGTTTCTTTTTAGCAATTACCAGTAATAACATCAAGCACAATAGTAAGATGCAGATCCTGCAGGACGTATATCAACCCTTTTGTTTCTTTCATTGACCAAAGGAGGTGGAAATGCAATCTGTGCTATAGAGTTAATGATGGTAAGTTTCTGTAGCAGGAGGTGTTTGCATTTATGGTATCTCTTTCAAGCATTTGCATAATATTAATTCATGAGATACTTCAGATTAAAATGTAGATTATCCAGAGATTTTAAAAAACATCCTAAGTCAGAGATGCATTTTTTTAAGCGAAAGATTGTTTTGCAGTCTTTCAGAAGATGAAGAAAATGTATTTATACCATGCTGATCACTGTATAATGAATTTATCTTATTCCATTGACTGCTATTGCAATAGACAAATGGAAACAGCTACTACTGTCTGCAATCCAGGCCAGAGGTTATGAGAAACAGTACAGATTGCTTCTTGGTGTGAAATGCTATATTTGCTTTGGTGTTTTATAGTTGGGGGTATATTGCTGTTTAAAATGAACTTTCTTTTCTTTACAATTACTTAACTGATGTTGCTTGTGATTTTTGAAATGTTCCTTCATTTTGTGTATCCTTAATGTGAATTTTTTCCTGTTGTGACAATTGAAATGTGTCCACATCACTTTGCTTGTAGCTGCAGTAATAATTTTCATTTGCTGACAAAACTGTAATCTGTATTTGTGGGGGAATCTTTTTTTTTTTTTATAGTTCCTGAAGAATTCATGTATAATCCTCTGACACGGTCTTACGGTGAGCCTCATAAACGGCCAGAGGTGCAAAATTCTACAGTGGAATTCATTGCTTCCTCAGACTATATGGTAAAAAAAGTTTTCTTCAACAGCAATTACATGTTAATATAAAAGCATCTGAAATTAATGTTGCATATTGCTTCAGTGGTGTATATTAATTTTCCTGTGAAGGTCCTCTTAACACTAAAGAATAATTAAAATTCATATTTTACATTTTGGCTAATGCAGACGTTCAGAGGCTTGTCGGTTAAAGGCAATTCAATGGGTGGTGTTGTCCAGTGTAGTTTAATGTGGCACAATCAGGTTTGAATCCAATGCAATGTAATTTCTGGCTTTCCCCGTCATTTTGAGGAGATTTTGGAGATGTAATGGGATAACAAGCAGATTAAATTAGCTTCAAATTTTCAGTTAGAAATTGTGACAGAAATGATTCCTTTTAGGAATTGGCTTACAATTGCTATGATAGTAGTCTTGTCCCCAAGAAAGATAAACAAGGCCTGGGAGAAGGACCTGTTCATAGTGGCATTATTAATGGCAGCAAAAATAAATAGTTCTCTTTTCTTTTAATTGAAACATTGTGGCAAAGACATTTGGAGGTGAATAAACAGAGCTTGCTACACAGTTGGGAAAAGGATGTCGGTAGAATGTTTTATCCCTGTTTAATGCATCACACTGTCCACATACTGAAAGAACAGTGGAGTTTAGAAGAGTGAATTCTGTATCTTTCATCAATGACATGTATGAGTTGACTGTTGGAAGGGGGAATTTTTTTTCTGAAATGTCACATTGTATGTTTATTACAAATAGCAGTTATTAACCACTGGGAATTGTGGTAAAGTCTGTCTGCATGTTTCCTAGTAAATTACTTTTCTTGCATACTGTATACCTTGCGTTTTTCTAAATATTCCCTTTTCCTTCTTCCCTTTCTAATGATTAATCAATTTTAACATTTCTTTGAATATGATTTTTAAACTTTTTTTTATTTTTATTTTTTTTTACTTTGTAGCTTCGTCCTCCTCAGCCTGCGGTATATTTATTTGTTTTAGATGTGTCCCATAATGCAGTGGAGGCTGGATATTTGACAATAGTCTGCCAGTCATTGCTGGAAAACCTAGACAAGTAAGAGTATAAACAACCTTTTCAAATCAGCTAACGTTGTTTTGAACAATAGTAACTTACAGTTTCGAAGAAAACTTGCATATAGTGTCTAAACATCCAGTCCCTAAAAGACAGAAATTCAGTTGCCTGGGATTCTAAAATGCAGCTTACATTTCTTAAAAAAACAGAACAAAAAACCAAGCAAAGAACCTAAGCCACCAAAAAAACCCCAGCCATTGAAGCAATTTACATGGTGAGAGCTATCTTCTGGGCATGTGATCAAAGGTGTACCTGCATATAATTTACTTATTTATCTGCAAAGAATATTTAGCTGCAATTTCTACCAACATGTTGATTGTACAGAGATCTGTAAACTGCAGTGTTCCCCCGCCGACACCAACAAAATTAACTAAATTAAGAGAGTAAATTGTCTGGTCCTTGCACTGAAATGGCTATGGTGCTGCATAGTGGAATGTTGTAACCACTAGTGTGAGACTGCCTGGGTGAATTGTGTTGTCAGGTTGTTTTTTTTTAGATCATGGTTACCTAGATCTACCTGTGCCACTTTCTGTTGGTTCACATTTTTGCACTGGGACAGGACGAATGGGATTGTTGCTGGTGCTTTTTGAGTGAGGGTAGTAAGCTTTACTGGGTTCATGTCTTTTGACAACTAGTCCTGTGAAGGCTTTGCCTTGAAAATACCTTTCTACAAGTTTTTCTTGGGGAAGTTGATTTTAATTTCTCATAAAGATTGATTTAGTCTTTTTTTTTTTTTGCCCAGTTTTTTATGGGTATTTTGTCAACAGATTCCCAGAACTGTCCTAAATTCTTTTAGGAAAATCCATAAAATCCCATGCAAAGTCTATAAGAAAATCAGTATATCCAGTTCATTTATATACGTAGATGGTAACAACAATACTTGCCTCTATTGTTTTTGGTCACTGTCATGGTTTTGAGCACTTACTGATGTTTTATATTTTATTTGAGAAAATAAATCTCATAATGCTGTACATTGAAATCCTGTCTCCATGAGCAATAAGTGTGTTGCATTGTAGGGACATAGGATTTTGGTTTAGAGTTGTAAGTACTCTGTAACTACATCAGTAAATGGGGGTTTTGAATTATGAAAGAGCAGAATGTACTGTTGTCTGTTGAAGAACTGCCTTTTTTCATGTGTCAGTATAATGTTTAAATGAAACTACTAAATTCTCTTTTGGAGCAAACATCAATATATTAGTGAGTGCTTATTGGTAACACTTAGCCTTGTAAACTGTATCATTATCCTAGCTTTTCAGAAAATACTGAGGGAATATTACTTGTATTCATGTTTCAGCTCTCTTTCTTGTGTTCTCCCTTCACTCCTCTGCACATGAGCTGAGTTTTTGCTAACATCAGCAGGAACTCTGAATATGTGTATGTCGTGAGAGAGAGATTTAGGGGTTAATAGTGTATTTTTCAATGCTTCAGGCTGCCTGGAGACTCAAGAACAAGAATAGGGTTCATAACGTTTGACAGCACTGTTCAGTTTTACAACTTGCAAGAAGGTTTATCTCAGCCTCAGATGCTGATTGTCTCAGATATTGATGGTAAGTAAAAAAGAAAATGGAAGCTGAATTTTTGAGAACTTTTTTTTTTCTCCCCACAGAAGAAAGATTAGAATCTCTCAACTGTTCTGGTATTTGGTCAATGTTATTAAATGTATAGCAAATACATTTTTGAAAAATAGTTTTGCACTAACTGTAGAGTAGGGGATGTTTAAAATGTGAATTTCAAAAGATAATTTTGCTTTGAATAAGACAAGCTTTGTACAGACTGTATTATTCTCTCTAACACACATATCAGAAAAGTAGATTATTTCATAGTATGTGTAACAGGGGGCAGTGAAATATTTTGTTCTATTTTAATGTTATTTTTTTCTTTTATAAAATGTTTTTTTTTCCATTTTCCCTGCAGATATTTTCTTGCCTACACCAGATAGTTTACTTGTAAATCTCCATGAAAGCAAAGAGGTATGATTTCTCAAAATATGGAATTAAATATTCAAAATAGGTGTTCCTGTTAATCTTTGAATTCAAGCTTATCTTCATAATATGTAGTTCCAATGCTAGTTTTCAATTATAGAAGTATTACATGTTGGGTTTTTTTTGATATGTCATAGCTTCTAAAATTACAAATTTGTTTTCCTTACTATGTTAAAACTGAACTGAAATATGTAGTACAGATTGTGCCACTTCAGTTATGGCAATACAGCTTTTTGGAAACAACAGAAAATCTCAAGCTTGTAAAAATCTCATAAAACACCTTTCAATTTGTTCTGCAGCTGATAAAAGATCTATTGAATGCATTACCAAATATGTTCACCAATACAAGAGAAACACACAGTGCATTGGGCCCTGCTCTTCAGGCTGCATTTAAGCTGATGTCTCCAACGGGTGGCCGGATATCTGTCTTTCAAACTCAGTTACCATCTTTGGGAGCAGGGCTTTTGCATTCCAGGGAAGATCCCAATCAAAGGTCAAGCACAAAGGTAAAAAACTTCCTTTAATATTCATTTCACGAGACTAAGGATTGGCTGTGACTTTCTGACCTGCATAGTTCTGCAGATCACCTCTTGCTATTTTTTTTATAGCAGTTCACTAAATTATGTCTGTTTAAGCATTTAAGATCACACATGTATGTATGGTGTTACGTGTTTCACAGTGCATGAGCTTTTTTGGGGGCCTTTGGTGTGTAGTTTTTCTTGGCAAGCAAAAGAAACTTCAAATATTTCTGACTCAGTTAACATCAACCTGAGTTTTTTATCAGTGTGCATATTTAAATTGTAGACCTAAAACATGATTTCTTGTTATTTTTATGGCCTTGTAGTTCACAGCATCCAGTAAGCGTTACATAGTTGCATGAATGTTGATTTGTATGAGCATGTAAACGTCCTTGAGAGAAGCATCGTAACTGCTTGTAAATGCAAACTTAAATAATATGAATTATAAGGAAAATAATTTCTACAGGTGGGAATGCCTGTAAGTTACCATTTAAAGGAAACTTCCTTATCATGTGTCGCTGCTGAATAGTATGTCTTTTGTTCCATGAAGTCTTAAAAAGCACAATTGTTGTCTTAACTCTTCCCTGTATAATTTATTCACTAAAGGTGGTCCAGCATCTTGGTCCAGCAACAGACTTTTATAAGAAGTTGGCACTGGACTGTTCCGGCCAGCAGACTGCTGTGGATTTATTTCTCCTAAGTTCACAATATTCTGATCTAGCTTCTCTTGGTAAGGAGTACTTCATTCCCTCTTTCTGCACTGTTGTCTTTCTTTGGAAGCATGGGCTACTTCAGAAATTCTTAAATCACATAAATATTCTTACACTTTGGAATTGCAGCTCATGCTGCAATTGAATTGACTTTGAAGTTGATACCAGTAATAAACAGAAATAGTGTATTGGGAGTATCAGACAACCTATTACAGAATTTCACAATTTATGAGAATGGACTCTCCTGCTCAAGAAAAGGAAACAGCCAGATGGCAAGAAATAAATAAAGTTTAATCACAGGGGTAGAATAGAGTTTTCATCTTCTGATATTAATCCAAGATTTGTATCTGTGCACACACTTAATTTTGTCTCCACACTATTAGATTTTTCTGCAAGTCTTAGCTGCCAAAGGTAGCATGTTTATTGAGCTCAGTGTATAATTAGGTCATTGTGTATTGGGTGACTCCTTGCTGTCTTCAGTGGTCTGAGGCTCGGACAGTTCCCATTGTCCTACAGAAGTGGATCATATGAAGAAAAAGATGAATATAGATGTGACTTGCGGAAGGCTGGACGCAATTTTTGTGTCTTGACTTCAGGTTACAATTTTACCTCTTAACCATATCTTTTCTTCCTTCACAGCTTGCATATCCAAATATTCCGCTGGATGCATCTATTACTATCCATCTTTTCATCGTAGCCATAATCCTGCTCAGGCCGAAAAGTTGCAAAAAGACCTAAAAAGATACCTTACAAGAAAGATTGGATTTGAAGCAGTTATGCGCATAAGGTGTACAAAAGGTATGTCTTAAATACCGATCCATATGGAAAAGTCGGTGTAAGCATGTTAGCTATTATTTTGAATGTGCTTAGTCTTTTGCAACATTAAATTTCATGTTGTTTTTCTATGTTTGAAGCATAAGGTAGTTGTTTCTTTACGTAAGTTGCGTTAGCTTTTGGTGTTTGGTTTTCTGCTTTGTTCTTTAGTTGTTGGCACCATCTCATTTTTAAGTTGACATGTGTAGTGTAAGGGCTTCATTCACATTGGAGTGTTCAGAGTTGAACATGAACTCTACAGGATCATGATGAAATGTCTAATGATTCATGTAATTGATTTTGCATTATGGAATTTTTACCGTTTTCTTAAACCTAGCTTGAGGGCTGTGGGTTTTAGTTATTGACAAGAGTTTTCCGTGCTATTTTAACCTCACTCTGAATTATTTCATTTGCTTCTAGGTCTTTCAATACACACTTTCCATGGGAACTTTTTTGTACGATCTACTGATTTATTGTCTCTTGCTAATGTCAATCCTGATGCTGGATTTGCAGTGCAAATGTCCATCGAGGAAAGTCTGACTGACACATCTTTGGTTTGTTTTCAAACAGCTCTTTTGTATACTTCCAGCAAAGGTAAATAAATTCAAATTAATTGGCCAATGGGCTATTTCTTTTTATAACATAACATTTGTATAGTTAGTTTCACAGCCTTTTGTTGCTCTTTATACCCTAAGAGAATCTTTTCAAGGCTGGTGAGCCTACATGGCAGTTAATCACATAGTGGAAATCCTTATAAAGGCTATTTTGATGGGATAATATAACTCATCTCCATCTTGTATCTAATTCAGCAAGAATCCTTTACTGAAAAGTCATACCATTGTTATAAGCAGTAACGTGTTTGGCATGCGCTTTGTCCAATTCACAGACCTTTGGACTGGAATGAGTTGCTACTACATTGCATGGTCATTAAAGAATAGCAGCTAATCTCTATGGTGGAAGATGCCAAAAAATTTTTAGGTGAAAATCCATGTAGGACCAAGACACTGTGGATGTTGTAAGCTAGTTTGTGTTGTTTACTTGTGCTGCTTTAGAGCGGAATCTGAACGGGTTGAGACAGGAATGAGAGACCATGTTGCATCAGTTTCCTGTCTGATATGTTTTTGTAAAGTGGGTGCATCTTAGTTGAGAGGAGATACAGTGTAGTGACCAAATTTGTATACTTCTACCAGGAGATAATGCATAATGATTTCCACTGATTTCTATTAGGTGAACGTCGCATTCGAGTGCACACACTTTGCTTGCCTGTAGTGAGTTCACTGGCTGATGTATATGCAGGAGCGGATGTACAAGCAGTTGTCTGCCTCCTAGCCAACATGGGTGAGTAGAGACCAGAAAGGTTCAAGTATTTTTAGTATGTTCTTAATTTTCCCAGCCATTTAAATTAAATAGTGAATGAAGCCTGGGTATTAAACTGAAGCACACTGAAGCCTGAGAATGCAAAAGATGACAAAATCAGTTATATCAAAACTATGAACTCTAATATTCTTTCTTTTGAATACTTGGTTGACCTCAATTTTAAAAAAAGAGCCTACCTATGTTGTTTTCTAGAGTTTATTAAAAGACAAGGAATCATAATACACTTGGATCAAAACTCTCATTTTTGTATTATCACTGTGGTTGTTATCTCAAACTTAAGCATTCTAGGGTTACTTAAGAAACAGTGATTCAGTTTAGTGAGTTGCAGAAGACTAAAAGGCAACTTCTGACAACAGTGTGTCCAAGGTACTAGTTTTCTATGCTTCTATTTTGCTGTTGCAGAGTTGAGGGTTCTTACTTGTCACATGCTGACGGATCATAATATATAGCTATTTCATAGACTGATCTCTGCCACTGAATATCTATGAATGAACTCTGTGCAGCATTTTAGTACATGCTATGTTGCCTGTTAATAGTGAAATCAATTAGAAGAAAGAAATAATACTTCTGCATCTTTTGGGCCTGGAACTAGATCTTTAAGGTGGCTTCCAACCCAAACCATTCCGCAGTCTCCTCTTAAATGCGCATTCAGTCCAGCAGGTGGCTTCCTCCTACCAAAGAATTTGCAGCCCTTGCTCAGCAGAGAAAGGTGAAGCTGCATTTACACCTATCACAGTTACGCCACTGAAATAATGGAAGAAATGTCTTGGGCGGGGTGAGGGGGGAAGAGTCAAAATTGATTTCTGCAAATCTTATCTTGGAGGTCAGGCAGCAGAGTTTCGCCAATAGCTAAGTTATTTGTATAAGGTTTAAAATTTATATTTAGACTTAACTATATATGATATGACAGCTTTAAAAATTTCTCTTGATTCTCCAGGAATAGAAACTGTGGAGCTGAAATTAGCCACACTGTATTTTTAAACATTATAAAACTGAATTCCAGTATGGACAGTCATCTAACTTACTCCTAAAGAAAATTAGGACTCCAGGTGTGGGGTTTGGGTTTTTTTAGTCTTAAAAAATAACCAAGAAGCATGACTTATATTTTCAAACTTCAAGGGAACAAATGAGGCCATCTCTAGTAACTTCTTCTATCCTTCTAACCCAACAGCTGTGGATCGCTCAATTTCATCTAGTCTTGCAGATGCAAGAGATGCCTTAGTTAACGCTGTGGTGGACTCCTTGGCGGCATACATGTCAACTGCCTCAAATCTGCAGCAGTCCATGCTGATAGCACCAAATTCCCTCAAGCTCTTTCCGCTCTATATTTTGGCTCTTCTCAAACAGGTATGTATGATCCAGTGGATTCATAATTGATCTTTAACTTCTTTTTTTATTTGAGGAATTCTTCAGTTCTAGGTCAAGCAATGTCTGCACTTTTCTAAAATTGTGAAAATTGGGTTATCATCTTTATGCTTACAGAACTTTCATGTAGAAGATGACAATATTAATTTAAATTATTAGTGTCTGAACCATTAGTTTATTTAATTTTTAATTTTTTTATGTTTCATTTTATATTGTGTTTAAATGAAAATAAATATATCTATGTTGTTACAGTTAGCGTTTCTCAGATTTTGGCAACTTAATGCTGGTAACCCGTAAAGATTTTTGGAAGCTGCTTATTAGTCCTTCTTCAATTTTATTTTAGGAGGCAAAAAGCAAGTTAAATATTTTTCAATACATATACTTTGTACTTTAAAGTTCTGAAAAGAAAAAATGAGTTTCCATGGTGATACAGTAAAATTTATTACAGAAACTCAAGTGTTATACTTTAAAAGTCACATAGAAATAGTTACTTGGTTGGTTGGGTTGGTTTGTTTGTTTTTGTTTGGATTACCAAACATTATACTTTAAAAGAGAACTTAATGCAGAGTTTTGTTATGAATAAATCTCGCAGCTTAAAGATTTTCATGTCTGATAGTTGTTTGTTCTCTTATGATGAATAAACCTTTATGCAAGTTTGGTGAGAGATCTAATAATAATCACTTTTTGTCTTAGTGATTACTTTAGTCTCTAATACACTGATGATGATTTTTTGGTACTTGCATAAGTAATGTAGTTAATGGTGGGGGAAAACCAGACCATGTATTATCAAGGAGATCCATGTAAAAGAAACAAGAGTACCTGAGAAAACAAGTTGTTTAGGAGTTGTGTTTTGCGGGTTTTTTTAATTATCTTTATTAACAATAGAAAAAGAAATGGTATATAGAGAAACTCAAAATGGTTGTGACAACCAAGAAGGACTGATGTACTTAGCTTTGTTGTAGAAGGAAGTTTGAACTTTGAGTATAGGAATATTCTCCATTGAGTCAGAATGTGATATTTACTTCATTGTGTTGCTTCTCACAGCAATTGTTTAACAATTGCTTCTAAAGGAGATCTGAAAAATTCAGTAGGAAAGAGTTTCAAAATAAATTTTATCCTTTGAGAGCCTAGTTTCTGCTGTAAAACAGAGAATTATATCTCTTCCAAAGCTTTCCCTTAACAGTGAATTCTTACTATTATTAAATCAGAGTTAATCTTACGCACATAAGTATCTTGCTTGAACTCTGCTCATGTCATATCTTTCCCCAGTAGTGTGCATTGGTGAGTTTCACAGGGCGTTAACATTTGTCAAGAGTGAAAATGAGAAATGCTGGCCCAATTGCATGCAAATTTTAGACAAACTGGAGGGTGGGGGGATTTTATTCTTCTTCATCAGTAAGGAGGAAGAATGGATTATGTTTTTTTCAAGCTCTAGGATTCAGATTCTAATGTATCTGCATAAGATACAGTTCTTTACAAAAGCTTTGCCATCTTTGCTTGACGCATTCAAAATTCTGAAATGCACTGTTTTGATGTGACAGAAAATACAGGGTTTGTTTGAATAGCAACGCTGTTCTCTTACAGAAAGCATTCAGGACAGGCACAAGTACTCGCTTGGATGATCGTGTATATGCAATGTGCCAGATGAAGAGCCAGCCTCTTGTTCATTTGATGAAAATGATACATCCCAACTTGTACAGAATAGACAGGTTGACTGATGAGGTATGAAGCCTGTTTATAGGATTTTCTAGTTTTAGTAGCCTGTTAAACCCAATGTTGTGCTGCAATAACTTATGTTGTTATTATAATATAAGCAGAGACTTTTCCATAAAACAACCAAGAAAAACATTTATTTTCAAGTTTTGTCTTGCAAGTACAGTAGTGTGTTATGAGCAGAACTGTGGTATTACTTCATCTTGTTTCAATGACCAAAATAATTCCATGTTTTTCTATTATACGAAGAAAGCAGAGAAGATTGTATGAATTGGAAACATCTTCAGTATGTTTTTGCATTTTAGAACTGTCTGGGGGAAATGGGTGAAGTAGATCTGGTGGATGATTCCAGGTTTCATATGCTGAAATCAGATAAAGTTGTCTGCTGTAATAACCTTCCAGTGGGTTCTCAGACTGAAGTGATAAAAACAAAATTGTACTTCTAGGTGATCATGATCAGACTGAGAGAGTAATTCATGGATGAAACCAGATTTTATTAATTCACCTTCTACAGAGGTAGCCTAGGAAATGGATGCATTTTTTTAAAAGCAAGACAGGATTTTATTTGAGGTCAAATTTAGTTATAATTGCAAAAATAAGGAGGTTTTTAAGTAAGTTTTTATGAGTTTGTAGTCGCTAGCTTTGAACATATGTGTAGGAGTCTGGTTTTAAGTGTTATACAAGACTGTATGGTAAATTGAGTAGTTTTTCTGGCAGTGGTATTGTTCAGCACAACCTCTGGCTATTAATAATTTCGGGGGCCAAATTAATAATTTGGGGAGTCAAATTAATCTTTGGTGTCAAATTCATTTTTGGGGAGTCACTTTGGGGAGTCATATTCATTTTGGAGGTCTAATTTATTTTTTGAGAGTCAATTTCATTTTTTGTATTCTTGAAGAGTTTCTTTTAAGGTATTTCATAAACTCTTATAGGTGAGTTTAAACTCGGTGGAATTGATTAGTTAGTCTTTTTATACTCCTCCCAGTGTTTAAGAAGCCAACTAGCCTTGTTAATTTTTTTTTCAGGCACTTAGATTTGGAATGCTTTGTTCAGTGTGCATGTGCTGTAAAGAATAAGCAGTGTCTTGAAGAGATCCTTTTTTATTAGCAGAGGCTTTCAGATCAGTTATTGCTAATCCAAAATACAAAAAACAGGGCTTATTTCACTTATTGAAATTAATTCCTTCCTCTTAACACTTGAGAGCATTGACTAAATTCTGGAACTTTTCCAAATGTGGTTCAGTAGCTTGATTTTCATAATTATATATAAATCCCCAAAAACTTCTAATCTATGGCATTATAGTATGAAATTTTTAAATAGTGATTTTTTTTAATAATCTTTTACTTCATGGAGATGTGCTTAGTCTGTAGACTGTTTTCCCCTACATTATTTGTAGAATGCTTAACAGGTTCTTAAGGTATCCAGGCTGTTTTTATATTGGAGGGGGAAGCAGCATAAATCTGAAAATACTGGGGGTTTGTGTTGGGGAAGGGTACTTTCTAATAATGTCAATGCTAACAACTGGATTGTTAAATCAGTCATAGCGCTCTGGGGATCACTTCAGGCAGGATGCTAAATCAAGGAACTTGCTGTTAATTGAACACAGTAAAATAGTGACCCCTTACAGGGAGTAGCATTTGATGTTCTGCTCTTGCAACATTTCTAGTGAAGTTCAGTGCAATGAAAAAAATCAGTGGAGGTTGTTTGTAGAAAGCTTAAGTGTCAACACTAGAATTCTTTTGAAATACTGACATCTGTAGTATCAGAAATGTTACATAAGCAACTTGAATGAACTTCCATTATTATTTTTTAGGTAATAAAGTAGGCTTTAGGTTAAGTAACATTCTAGAACTGCTTAATGTACATAATCATTTTAGCTTAACATGGTATTTTGTTACATGAGAATCCTCAAAATTTTTCAAGAGATTAATAGTGGTTTTCCTGTTTCGTTTTATCTGGTTAAAGGTAAAGTTGTAGCGTTATTGAATATTGGTTTTTGTTACAGAGTACAATACATGTAAATGACAGAGTTGTTCCTCAGCCACCTCTTCAGAAATTGTCTGCAGAGAAGTTGACAAGAGAAGGAGCTTTCCTTATGGATTGTGGTTCAGTAAGTTACGAGTTTCCCAAGGCTTTTTGTTGTTCTTGTTGTTGTAAAGAAAAAAGAGGCAGTGCATGCAGTGTTATTAAAAGCAGTCAACTCTCAAAGATAGCAGTGTAGTGAATCAGCATTCCAGGTAACGTGACAGTAATCTGTGTCCCAATGAAAGGCTTTCATATTTTGATCCAAGGAGTCTTTGAGGCTTCAGATGCCGACTTTTTCATGATAGACTGATGAGACTATACCAAGAGTTCACATTAAGGTGTTTTTTTTCTGGAATTAATGTATTTGTATTTTCCAAAATACCTTTTAATGGTTATTGAATTGCATATACTATGGTCTTTAACAAAACACTTGTCATTGATGAAGGAACCTTCTCACCTACACGCAAATAAAGTAGGTTTATGCAAGAGTGAGAGAATTGTGGAGAGTGAACAAAACTTGTAGATACAGTTTAAGGTATTCATAGAATTTACACTAAAACACACTTAATTGGATAAAGCATTATGCTACTATAGTGGTACTCTAGAAGGTGCTTTGTGCTTTAAACCTGGTATGAGTTCAGGGCTGAGTGTGACTGTCAAACTAGGTTTTGTCTCCAGATGCCTGAAATAATTACTATATTTTGGTAATTGATGTTACTATCTCTTGTTTAGACTGGGAAGTCAGTGTGCAGTAACCAACACAGTGATGTGACTTTATAAAATTTAAGGGTTTTCACTGGAGGGTGTAAAGTGGAAAGTTACTGCATTAACTGTTCCATTATAGATGTGTCCTGTATCCTCATTCTTTCAGTATTTGCATGCTACCTATATTTTTTTATGTTTAATGATCTTATTCATCAAATTACCAAAGTAATTTGATGAATATAGATATGTCTATGTATGAATTGCAACTGGAGTGCTCAAGTGATTCATTTGTATGAAAGTTATTATTCTGGTATTATTCCTGTTACATCACCTCTTGCCTCTTTCTCTAAAATGTATGCAAGGCTTTTACTAAAACTGATTCTGACATCTTACAGACTTTTTACATTTGGATTGGAAAAAACTGCGATAACAATTTCATAAAAGATGTCCTTGGATACCCAAACTATGCATCAGTACCACAGAAAATGGTAGGTATTTTAGTTGAGCTGTGTAGTGCTTATACTTGGAAGCTATATTTAATATATTTATTTCTGCATTTCCAGTTTTTGACCATTTAGGTTAAATTAAGGGTTTTTCTACTGCATACCTTCTAACATCTTGTCAGCTTCATGGGAACCAGATAGAAACTGTCAATTTTCTTGAAGGAAAGAAGGTAGACATGTAAAATTTGGCCTTCATGAAATGCCAAAGAGTTGTTCTGTAACATTACTCCTTTTACTATTTTTAAAGAAATACATGTACATTCATAAGAATAGGAAGGAATTTCACAGAATGAATACAAAAATCATCTATTTAGATATGTTAATGGTTAATTTTAGAGTTATTCTATTGATACCATGGTTTTCAGAAGCCTTGTCTTCTCTGACCCTGGTGTGAGCTACCAAATTGATGGTATGACACAAAAGGCCTGTAAGTAAGGGTAAAAGTTAAGCTTTGCTCCACTTCCAGGCCCTGAGTCAATGTTAAAAAGCACTTTTAAGAACATCAAAGACTCTGGGATGTGTTTTTTTGGTGGAGGAGTTTTTATGTTATAACCTCTACTTATAGTCTAGTGTGTGAAACAGAAGAGTAAATAAAGAGAAGTCTTTCTTTTCCATGAGTAGTGACTCCAGAATGTCAACAAGGTAGGGACGGACCCTTTTAAGACACTCTAGAAAAGTTCAGAATCAAATGATACCAAAAATATGTTAGTTTAGAAATATGGGAAGATATTTTCTGCTTGCTTAAAGCTTGCTTAGTATCAAGGGGGAAAGTAAAAAGTGGTAGTTATAAGAACAGGTTAAGAGTAGTAAGCTATAAAACTACTACAGAATTGTACTGCTTGTTTAGAGTTTTATATTTTGCATGTTTTGTCAATTTAAAACTGATTCCTCTGGTCGTGGTAAGTATTAGTTAATAGAGTTTTCAGGAAGAACTTGGATAAAGGAAGGATGGTTTTTTTTTCTAAAGGTTATATAACATTATAATGAAAATGAGACAAAAAATAACAGTGTCTCAGTTTAAAAGAAACCAACATGTTTGTCAAGGAAAGTGAGGAACCATTCCGGACTAGGAGGGGGGCCTCTTCCCAAAAACCACCACACCCTTTGAAATTAAGATACTTTAATCAGAAAATGTAGATAAAATAATAACAGTTCTTTACTACAAATATATATAACAAAAAAAAACCCAAAAAAACCAGAACAGAACAAAACAAACAGCAACACTGTAACCAAAACTTTCAAACAAATCGAGCCCTGTCTCTGCCCCTGCAGTGACATTCACAGACAGCAGGAGGCTTCGGGAGGCTGCGGTGACCCACGGGCTCCAGAGGGGCAAAGACAGGGGCAGGGAGAGGTGTTGGTTCCAAAACTCCCGTGGGAATGGCGGCCATAGGGATGGGCTGGAACTTTCCCCGTGGGCAGTGTGAGGACCCTCTCACCATCCCATGTCCGAAAGCACTGGGGGAGAGAGNCTCTCACCATCCCATGTCCAAAAGCACTGGGGGAGAGAGGCAGCAGCTCCTCTGCAGGTGGTGTGAGCCTCTCAAGGAGTCTGTATTGAATCCGGGCAGTGGTGACTGGTCCCTCAGAAGAACAGCACAGGGCACTCGGAGTTGGGGCTGAGCCAGGACCCCCTCCCAGCACTTCCACCAGCCCAGCGAGCAGCGGCTGGCACCCAAGCAGCCAGAGGAGGGAAGTGTGGCCAGCCCCAGGAAACCTGTCTCTCTCCACCTCTCCCAATCCTCTCCCCAGCCATCACGCTGGAATACAAAGCTCTCAGCCATCCTTTGTCCAGGCTTTAGACAGTTAGCTGGCTCTGGGAGCAGGTAGGGGCGGCTGGGCTTCAACAGTTCATCTTGGTGTAGCTTGCTACTCCCAAACCACGGTGTTGGTAAGGGACAGAGAAAAAAAAATTCCATGAAAGATTTTGAAACCATAACCCAGTTATCTTTGCTTTTAAATTATGTCCTCCATTCTTCAAAGGTAAGAATGGAACTACTTTAATTCTGAAATAAATTATGTCAATGATTGTCTTACAAGGGTATATTGGCTGAAAAGTTGGTTTTAATTCTATTTTTTCATCTCATTCCCCACCAAATAATCCAGTATAATCTTCTCATTGAAATTACTAGCAATTCAGATTTCACTTGTTGTTTTGTTCATCTTTTCAGTGATGCAAAGTGCAACATGTAGGAACTTGATTGCCAAGGGAAGTTAAAGGCAAGGAAACTGCAAAAGCAGCATTCTGAAAAGATGACTTTTTAAATGAACTTGCTTTCTAAAATCTTTTGTACTTAAAATGTAGTTTAAGTTAAGGTGTACTTAAAAGCTAAACTGAAGTAAAAGATCTATATATGTAAATCCTTGGTTGGTATTTTCTTAATAGAAATTGTGGCTTGCCTCATGCTCCAACTTTCAGGATCTATTTCTTTTAAATTGTTTTGATAATAAAAGATGGTGACTTCTTTTCATTTCCCTTCAACCAGACACAGCTTCCTGAGGTAGATGCACTTTCTTCAGAAAGGACACGATCTTTTATATCTTGGCTTAGGGACAGTAGACCTTTAAGTCCGGTCCTTCAAGTAATAAAGTAAGTATTTCTGTTACATACTAAGTTTTTATTGGCAACTTGTATTCGCAATTTGTAGTTAAGACTGATGACAAGTGCATATATCTGGCCTGGAAGAAACTGAATAACGTTATATCTTTCCAGCTGATAAAACGCTGTTGTCTAAAACTGCTTAATGGCAGAGGTCATCTTTGAATCTAGTGCCAATTTAATTACTAACAGTTTTATCGGTAGGAATTAGCTGCACATTTTTATACTAAGAATATACTAATGCAGTGGTGTTAGCCAGGTTAATTTCTGTTATAGCTTTTATAATTTCAGTATATGCATATAAAAAAGATTGAAGTAAAGGAAGTAATCCTTTATGGTGTAATAAATATACGTATTTGTTACTGATCTCCGTAAGACAGCGGTTGATTTATGATAGATGATGCAAGTTCTGAAGCCTTTTCAAGCCATGACCTGCTTAAAGAAGTTTCAATTCTGTAAAATTATTATACTTGAGACTATATTTCACTTGTAGAATACTCAGTTTACTGAGCTGGGCGGGAGATCTCTTTTCAGAGAGCATGATGACTTGCTCTGAGAAATAATGCTGAAATATAGGACTGAAACTCTTAAGCTGTTGGCATTATGGCTGCTGCTTGAGTTGCAAATAGTTCTGAGACCAGAGTAAATACAAGAGCATTGCTGCGTGCTGTACAGCACCAGTACAGAGGACTGTGTCCCAGAAGATTTTTATTGGGGCAATAATTATGGATACTGGGTCTTTAACATGTCTACTTTCTCTGTTCTGTTGCCAAGTAATGAAATCTGCGGAGGGAGATTCAGATTGAGATTACATTTAACAAGAAATATAGTATTTGCATTTTTTTCATTGCCACTAGCTATATTTGTTAACTTCTAAAACTAAAGAATGTTTACATTTCTTTTTTAATATTTATACAAGATAGTTTAAATGCTGTATTTCACCTGCTTTTCTACCATTTTATACTTCTTAAAAAGATGCTGTTGTTTGATAGTGTATTGCAAACTTTAGGTTTTTCCCTTGACTTTAGATTATTTGCAATTGTAGTATCTTTGGACTGAATCTAGATTCCAAAGGATAGTAAGGAATTTTTGAAATCTTAGGTCTCTGTTTGAATTTTGCAGTGCATTTTTTGCTCGGCATTTGATTTTGCTCAATACTTTCCTCTCTTCTTTCAGAGATGAGAACCCTGCCAAGACAGATTTTTTTCAGCATTTAATTGAGGATCGGACAGAAGCAGCTTTCTCATATTACGAATTCTTACTTAATATACAACAGCAGGTTTGTAAGTGACCAGGGATAAACAGAAGAAAAATTCTGCCTTCAGAGAGAAGCATGGATCGAGAGAAGCCTATGGGAAGTTACAGGAGTGGATGCTTGTTCTTCACAATATACAGTGACCAGCACTGTTTGGAAGCTTTACAGCTAAAGAAGTATACATTTCCAAAAGAATTTTGCAGATTTACTTCAATCTAAAAGTGCTAGGAGTGATAAAGCTGTTTCACTAGTAACCTTTAAAATTGGTTTGTACACGTTTCCAGTTGTGCAGCAGTATGGTGCTCTGTTTATTGCAAGCTGGTGAATTTATGTAGCTATGTGGGATGATATTTCTTAACAAAATGTACAATTAGGTAAAGCCTTTTTTCTTACTTTTATTATAGTAGCCCTTCCAGATCCAAATCCTTAACAGAGATGTCAAAGGGCAGTGATGTATGTTGGTTGTTTATATGAATTTCTTTTTAAAAGGAATGATTCATATTTACTAAAGACTTCAGCAAATTCCCTGTGAAAGTTGTAGAGTTTCAGTAAAGTAAATCAACTGTAGAAATAAAATATATAATGTACATAAATATTACATTTGTAAAGAAAATGTAAAAAATGTAACTAAAAAAAATACTTAGCTCAGTGTGCAGAATTGTTGAGTGCTCGATGATGATGACTTGTTTTGTCCCAGGCTAGACAATGAAGTTGACTATTAAAACATGCTAAAAAATGTATCAATGTAGAAGGAATACATCTGCTTCTTCTGTTAATTTTAGGTGAATTTATTTATGATTGGCTTACTAATTAAAAATATTTTGCTTTATCATGTGGTTTTATATTTATGTAAGTATAATAATTTTGCAACTAAACTCTTACCAAACTGAATATTGAACATGTTTACCACTTTATTTCACAGACCTGTGGAAGGGAGGAGAAAACACTGCATAATCTGAAATGAGCTTTTGATACAAAATTCCTAAACCCCTTCTTGTGTATTATCCTTAAGAAGGCATATCTGTTAACCTTGTTTTACATTTTGTAACTACTGTAGTCTTGGTCCAGGCTTCTGTGACTTGTGTTGTCTGCCATTTAGAGTAAGCATGGGTAATCACTCACAGCTGATGGTTTGAATTCTGTTGTGATCTAAAGAAAAGGGAGAGGGGATGTAAAAATTAATTACCTTATATCAATGAAAGTAAAGGCATTAAAATGACAAAATTCAAATTCTAATCACGCTTGCGTATTTCGGAAACCTTTTTCTTGCTAGTGGTTTGGTAACTCAGTCATTTGGGATTTTTGATAGATTTATGCCAGACATTTTAATTTGGTTGTTAATTTGAGATGGCTTTTTTAGTTTGGGTGGTTTTTTTAAGAGACACATTAGAATTAATGCATAAAGTGCAATCACTCATACTTAGTACTCTGAACTTTATCTGTTTGGTTTAATGAAATGTGACTACAAGAAAAAAATACAAACCAAGTAAATTATGATTAGTATGATTACATTTTAATTTACTGTATCCTTGAAAATGCTAACATTGTATTTTAAGTGCTATAGCTCCTGAATCAAATAGTCAAGGAGAAAATGCACTAGCTATGGTTTGCAGATGCTTTCAAAGCTACAATAATTAAATTCTGCAAGTAGTGTTATTCTGCATGTTAGCACAAACTCATTGTTTGGAGAAGAGAGCTTATAAGTTATATTTGTGTGTTCTCCCTTACTAAATGTATTTAAGTTACCCAAAGACTACATAAGAGAAACTTTCCATTTAGTAGATTAATATTGTGTAATAAATGTCTGAGGCAATGCTGAATGTTGTCCCTAAATCAGACCTGTAGGATTTCAGCGCTTGTTTGTAGATTAATTTGCATTGGGTGAATGCTAAGGGCTGCTGAAGAGTAGGGCATCTTAAAAATCATTTGTATTTGCAAGTATGAGAAGGGCATGTTTCAGTTTTAAATGCTCCGTGATAGAGACTTCTGATTTGTGAGTTTGATATTGGTATCTGGGAACACACATGATTAATTGCAACATATTCTGTAAAATCATTTCTTAAAGCTTTATTCTTCTATGGGTATTTGTATATAAAAACTATGAAAAGTACATGTTGAGAGCTATTTGTTCAGTAAAATTATTACACGGCACAGAGAATATAGTTATTTTTTTTATTAATGATAGAGCACACCTCTATTTGACCAATGTTTGGTTTAAATTTTAAAAAGACAGAATCATGGAAATATCTTGAATTTGAAGCATCTCAGGATTCAGGATACTGATTTTAGTGTTTTGATCAATAGAATATCTGTAGGCATGGCAAGAGTATGTCTCAGAGGAGGACCTGGCGGTCATGGTGGACAACAAGCTGTCCATAGTCCAGTGTGCCCTTGTGGCCAAGAAGGCCAACGGTATCCTGGGGTGCATTAGGAAGCACGCTGCCAGCAGAACATGTGAAGTGATCCTGCCCCTGTATGCAGACCTGATGAGGCCACATGTGGAGTGCTGTGTCCAGTTCTGGGCTCCTCAGCACAGCAGAGACCTGGAGCAGGCCTGGTGGAGGGCGACAAAGATGATGAGGGGACTGGTACATCTGTTTTAGGAGGAAAGGCTGAGGGAGCTGGGCTTGTTTGTCTAGAAGAAGAGATGACTGAGAGGGGACCTCATCAATATCTGTAAGTATCTGGAGGGAGGATGTCAAGAAGATGGAGCCGGGCTCTTCTCGGTGGTGCTGAACCATAGGGCAAGAGGCGACAAGAAGAAACTCCTAAAGATGAGGAAGAACATCTTAACTGTGCAGGTGACCATGCACTGGAACAGACTGCCCAGAAAGCTTGTGGAGTCTCCCCTACTAGAGATATCCAAGAACCATCTGGCCACATCCTGGGCAATGTGCTCTCAAATGACCCTGGTTGAGCAAGGAGATTGGCCAGATGAGCCCAGTGGTAGTCCCTTCCAGCCTTAAATACTCTGCAATTCTGTGATCTGAAAGTTTTTCTTAAAATGGCTTGGATCACACCACTGTACCAGAAGATACACATGAGAAGATTAATTCCTACCAAGGGATGTACTGTGAAGCTCAACAAGCCTCTGCCTATTGAGTGAGGTTTTTGATAAGAGATAAGAGGCATGCTTTTGTATCTGCTTAAATAAAGTGCTGAACTGTCCAAGGTAGCTCTTCAGCTGTGTTGGGATGGAACTTTTCCGAAAATGCCTTCCACACTGCATAGTATAAACCATGTCTGTTTGCCAGGGAAGATGTTCCCCAGCTAAGTAAGCCCGTGGGTGATCAGTTCAAATTCTCAGTATTTTAAATACTGACAGTGGGTGTCCTTTTTCATGTCTTAGTTCTAAAAGCAACATCTTGTACCTCTTTTACCAACTAGGTAGTATGGAAGCTCCTGTGAGAGAAATTAGGGCCCAGGAAGGTCTTACAATGATAGGGCACAGGATGCAAGTCCCCAAGAAGAGTTATTGAGCATGATTCTTTATTTTGTTCTTAAGATTCTTAGCATAAGCCTATTTATTAATCTTGCTGTAGAGTTTCATGGCAATGGAGAAAAGATGACCAGGTGCAAGTAGTTTTGTTTGGCTTTGGTTTTCTGTACTTTTTGTCAGATACTGAAAAGATTAAGGGGTTTATGATAGCTGGTGTTTGTAAAATGCCTAAACCAGTTGTTAGTAATCCTGAGAGTCAAGAGCTCTTCGGTAATTTTAAGTGTGGACTCATGTTTTTTTAGGCCAAGAAGATTTTAAGAACTTTATGCTAAAGTTTCAAGGTATGGACACAAGTCGGTTAATGAGGAAATAACTACAAGCTCAGTCAGTGATTTCCATAGTTAGAAGTATTAGCTTATGCATAAGAGTCTGGAAAGATCTCATTTTGATTTCAGGTTTGCAGTATATTTTGTTTCAGCACTGTATTCTGATAATGGGCAGGATATAACCCTGCAAAAGCTTAGCACGATTTTCAGCAATGCCAGGTGTGGAGGTTTGAGGCTGTAAATGGCAGTGAATTTATGGAATACCCCAAATATGTGTCTGTTACTATGAAAAAACACTTGAGTGACTTTTTGTTTAAAAGCAGTTATTCAGATTTTAATATTTGTTAAATCTTCTATCTAGTATTTTCTGGTAGTTTCTTCTGACAAACGGTGGAGGGATGTTTACATACACTGCTGCTTCTCAGATTTTCATAAAGGAGGTAGGATATAAATAGAATCACAAATATTTCTGAGTTTTAGCTTACCAGGATTTTTGGTACAGTTGTGTTGGGAATTTTAAAGGGAGTATGGGGAGATTGTAATGATTTATTGATGCAATTCCTTTACCTGTCAGCCTCTAGAATTTAAAAAAAAAAAAAGAAAACCATTTCTAGAAGTCTTGTATGTCTTTACTTAAACTGATGTTATGTTATATTCAAATACATCTGGAAAAGGGTGGTAGCAACTCTTGCAAATAAGTGGTATTGAAGTCTCTCTTGAGAACATTTTGGTTTTCCTCACAAGCTCTCTCGGTGTCTTTTCATGGAAAACCCAAAGGCATTCTACATACTTGAGTGTAGCAAGAGAATTCTCACATGATTAGTGTCACAGGAAAGATTATTATAAAAGCAATTAAAATTCAAATTACTATATAATCTTTCTTCAGTTTATGCCTCAATCATGAATTCTTACTGATTTCCACTTGCAGGGCTTTTGATGTGTTTTCCTGTACAATTTTGATAACTGGAAAAAAATCAAATACATCACAGAAATTCTTCCTATTTTTCTTTGAAGGTGCTTCACAAAAGTGATGGAGCTGCCTAATTCGGAGTACCAGTCATGCACAAGATTTTAGCAGGTGTGCACACTACAGAAGATAAATATAGGAGATAGCAGAATTGAAAGTATTTCACAACCTGTTTAAAAACCATAATTTGGAAAAGGAGAATGAGTTTTTAGTCCTTTTTCTTGCACCTGTTTACCTTTTTGATTATCTGGTTTATATTTTCTTAAAGCTACCTATGAGGGTTCTATTTGATTTTTCAGATGTTAAAAGGCATCAGCAAATACGGATCTCCAATTACACCCTTAATTATGTTACCATTTAAAGAGAAGGGACAATTTTGCACAGCTCAGGAGTGTTGGAAGGAAGTACTGTTTGGCTAGCAAGTAGTGTAATACTACTTTTCTTGTGTTTATCAGTGTGAGTAGAAAGCTTCTGCTTGCAAGACGCTGAGGCTTTGTGGGATTCTTGAATGGAGTATTTATTGGCATAAGAATCCTCAAGCATGAGAGAGGGTGGTAATTAACCATCTTGGTAATCTGCTAGCCATAGGAGTAGTATTCTCATACGTTTAAAAATTAACAAAATCTTTTAATGTTAGAACATCATTTGGGGAGGGAAAGTAACATTTTGGAAAATACTTCCTTTTGTTAATAACTTATGTAGATATGATGCTTTCCAGTAGTTTTGCAGGCTGTAAACCTCAGCTTTTATGAATACAAAATGTTACTAAAAATTACCTGATGATCTAATGCAGAAGCAAAGAAAGAAATAAAATATGTAGCAGTCGTCTGTAGCTAGGGAATTCTTTTTGCTCTTAGCAGCAGAATACGATGCCTTCGTTATTTGAAGTAGAGCTTAGGAGAAGCCAGGACTAAAAGTAAAACTGGAATCACTGGTATATGTGCTGGATGCCTGTTAAGCATGTGCAGTGCTTCTGAAAGATGTTTCGGTGTTCTGACTGTCTTATCAAGTTTATCAATTTCTTGCAGTATGGCTGTATTTCTAAGTGCCTTATATGTTTATTCAAAATAAAAAGCCATTTGAGTTTCCAAGCTTCCCCCTTTCTCTCATCCAAGCTATTATTTCTAATTACCAAAACTATTTACATGAAAGATTAATTTATTCTTGGAGAGCAGGCATGAAGTTGTTCAGCCTTCCAAACATGTTTTGAAACTTCTGAGTTCCTGGAAAAATAGTGGAAACAACTTCTGCAAACATGACTGTGGCATGTCCAGCAGTGTGGATGGATTGGTTCTGAGGGTAGAACACAGCCAGTGAGGAAAGCAGTGCACAAGGCCTCTGTCAGCTGCTCCCTCACTGCCAAACCACAGCTGGGTCATCGAGCGGAGTTGCCCATTTACCTGCTCCGACATCCTGTCAACTTGAAGAGTGAGTGGTATCCAATGGGCAGGGTGAAAGATGAGAAATCCCTAGTGTGTAAGTTGTCCTACCCTGAGCCACAACTCTACCTTACGTTTTTAGAGATCAGCTTCATATGGAAAACCCTGTCAACGTTTTTGCTGATGGGAATAAGTATTAGATTCAATAATTTCTTCTAATGAAATATTTTGCAGTCTAATTACCTGTGGAGAAAAGTTTGGGTTTTTTTTCCTTCCTTCTGAAAGATGCCAAACTCTCTGTAGCTTTCTAAGCTGGAGAGAATGGGAGGTAGCAAACTGCTCTATACCCTTCTCTCTTCAGCACACTGTTATGTCCTCTCCTTAATTTGCTTTCTAAGGTTTTCAGTTTCTCAGTGTGTTTAAATTTCTGATGACGTTCATCTGTCTTCCCCCACTACCCGCTGGGACTATACTTGAGATAAGGTACACGGTACTAGGCAAGGTATCACAAATGGTGTTGCGTGAACTCGTTTACATAAAGGTAGCAGCAGCTTTTTCTGCTCTTTTTCATCCTAACTTCATGTTACCACAAACTTTGTAATACCTGGTCTTTAAATAAGTGTGTTTTTGTGATATAAAAAATAAATTCTTTGTTACAGCTTCCTGGAGAAGTTTAAAAAAACCAAACAAAGCAGAAACCTGTGAACTGTTGGCCCTCCTCAGTGGCAGTTTCCTAAAATTGCCAGATTTTTTCAACTCCTTACTTCAAAGTTCAGCATTTGCCTTAGAAAAACAACTGAAAGTAACCAAATTTGCCTGCAAACTGCGTCTTGTGAAAAAGATATAGGCAAAACTGCATGACTTCCCAAATCAAGAGTTACAACTTCTGGGAATGTCCTTCAGCTTTAACTTGTGAATTTTATGTGACTCAAATGTAAAATGGCTTAGGAGCAAGCAAGCCTTTTCTCCAACATATTGCTAAGCTTCTGGCAGTTTTTCTTTAGCCCAATACAATAACAGGGCAGACAAGTTGATACCACTTTGAAGGGAGGAAAGACCATTACCCATCCAAAGACTATTACCACAAAACCTTTGCACAAACATAGCCTGGAAAACAGGCCCATGGAGTACAATGTCCTGGGAAGGGATGGGTGCTCAGATCCCTGAATAGCTACATAAAACCGGATCCTGGAATTTGTAGAATGAATATGGTTGTGACTCATTGTTTGTGCTCAGCTCTGGTGGTCATTTGCAATGACTAATGTGAAGTAGCGCAAACTAAGAAAAAAAACTGTGTATCCAGATGTGCATGACTCTCTCTAGTGAATGTTTATGCTTATTTGAGGAGTCATTTGTTTGTGCTGTTTTCAGGTTTTGGACTGCATTTATTAAGTCATTTATTCAGCCTTGATTCCACTCTTCTGATTACACTTCTTGATGACACTTTTCTGTGTATTTAGTGAAGTGTGTCAAGTGCATAGTTATTACTCTCAGATACTAGAACTGAATTCTTAGGCAGAGGTTTCACTGAGGTGCTTTCACCACAGCAATTGTGCTGTGTTCTGAACAGTCATTGCCTCCTATCCAACACCGATGGCATTAAATGTGCATGTTCTCATATTTTAAGCCATCAGTCACTCAGAGGTGTGGTGCAGGTTATTAAGGCTGCCTGAGTGAGGAAAGCCATTTCCTAAGCTCTTTTTAATGCTATGGGTGCCAAGCCAAAGACTTGAGCTCTGTCTCTGGCAGACTCATGCAACAGGGAGAAGAGCCTGAAAAGAACTGAAACTCTGCCTGGACAGTGTATCAAGGGAAGAGGGAACAGCTGAACTTTTACACTGTGCTGCTGCTCTCTGATGACAGACTGTCCTGCCTTGAGCAGGACCTGGACTTGGAATGACTCCAGAACTGAAACTCTAACCGGGAGATCTCCCCCCATATCTTTCTGGTGTGTTGGTTGTGCATTTCTCAGTGGAGCTGTGGCTCTAGTGGCAGGTTAGGGTGATTTCCCTGCTTAATTTTGCCCAAAGGGGAAGTTCTGCCCACCACCACACCACACTCATCCCCCCCACACTCTCCCACCACCTCCATTTTGTCAGTGCCAACAGTCATGGCACTACTTGACCTGAGACAAGTACTCACAACTGGGCAGCCAGATAAACTCAAAGTTTCAAAGTATGCCAGTACATTCATACAAACCATACTATTTCAGCTGCCTGCAAGGCTGTGAGTGCCCAGCACCCTGAGAGATGGGGAATATACACTTAATTTTATCCGCCCAGAAAAGATGTTAATGATAGGGACCTAGAAACTAGCAGGACTCTGGGACCCTGAGGTTGTAAGGAAGGCTCTTCACTAAGAAGCTGCATTGGTGTTGGTACCTGCTGCACAAAGGCCCTAGTGGGCTGCTAAAGTTGTATTGGGAATACTTAATATTCATTAGCGTACATAAACAGTAGTCTTTGCCATAGATGCTATTCTAAGGGAATTCCTAGTGAGTTGGCCTGTGACCATGCTGAGGTCAATTTACATGTCAAGCTGCAGCCTTTCCCTTTTAGGCCAGTTCTTTGATTATCTGAACCTTTTTGAGAGATTGGCTTTGAACCCTATTCACTGCACTGATTTCTTGTCCAGTGCAAGCCATGTTTGTGTGTGCAATCCTAACATGAATAATACCTTACTGCTTAGCTGTGATAGTTTCTTGAGGCTTTGTGCCTATCAAGACACAAGTGATCCCCTGTGTCATTCCTGTATTATTTTTAAATGTGATAATTATTTTTTTCAGAATTTATGTATCAAAGATATATTCACAAGCCAGAAAAAGTATGTAAGAAAGTATAACCAAACGAGGAGACACAAGACTCAGAAAAAGAGTAAAAAGACTCAGAAAAGGGAGGAAAAATGTTGACTGTGAATGATGCAACCTCCCTTTAATCACGACTTAGGCCTCTACTCTACTGACTTACTACTCCAGTACAATTTAGACCGGCTGGCAACTCTGTAATAAGAGTGTAATTTATAATCCTCTGCCTAGTCTAAGCACTTCTCATTCCTTTAGTAAGAATTCATCTCTGTAATTGGAGTCCAGGTATTTCCCTATGTGGTGTCATGCCTTCCAGCAGTTTATTTAGGAAATCTTATGGGCATGATCCCCTGCTCTATAAAAAATACAGAGCTTTTTTGGGGGTGAGTTAGTGATAGGTCTCATCACTTTCTTAACTGGAGCAGGAGAATTAGTATATTAGTACTGGCAGAGCTAATATTTTTCCAATGAGCTCTTCTTCTATACTTTGAAGACAGATTTTTTTTTTACTTCTCTGTGCACAGGTAGGGAACATAGTTTTTTCCTGGCGAAAAAGTTTGTTTTTACGTGGAGTGGCACAGTGCTGATACAACATCCAAAAGAGCAAAGGAACTTTATATGCCCCCCTCTTCGTGAAAACAAGGAAGTTTGGGTTGCATCCTTGTGACTTTTGGGAAAATTCAGGCTGTTTACTAGTGACTTTCAAGGCAGTTCCACAGGCAAGATCTCTGCTCTTGCAATTGTGTGCTTCTGACAATCCAGTTGATGAGGCATGTCTAGAGTTAAGGTGCTATTCTAGAGCTTGATATCTGGCCCTGGGAAAATGTTTTTAATTCAGAAGATTATCCATGTCCTTTTGTCCTATCTAAAAGTTTATTTTGTTTGGTTATTTTTTTTAATTTAAAAAAGACCTGAAATGAATGTGATATACTAGATAGACCCTTGGCCACTTGGAAGCGCTGTGGCCAGGGTGCCTCGTGTTCCCCTTTAGTTTCATGCTTCCCTAGAACCCCATCTGGTTTAATTTCAGTAAATAGTTTTCTCTTTAAAAAATTCCCCTGAAAATATGAACTGAAATGCAAGTCTCAAGTCTGTAATAATCTGCTCGTTTTCATAGTCATGTCCTCACTGGAACTGAGGCCAGTCCTGTATGCATGATACAAAGAGAACCCTGATGTCATGCCTGCATAAATCACTGCCCTTGAAGTGCTAGTTCCTATTGGTAGAGCACAGAGATACCAGAAGGGAAGATATTAATTTGCATCTCATAGAACAAGAAAACTCATTCAAAGGTAGTTTCAAGTTAATATAATAATATGTTACCAACAACACTGTAAGCATGGCAGGGGAGTGGGGCGACAACAGGCAATTTGGGAACTAGCAAGTTATCCTAAAAGCTGTCCCCCTTGAATGCTCTGCAAGCCCAGCTGCTGTTTTAGAGGTTGCACTCAAGAAACTTTGCCTTTCACTCCTTTTAATAGCTATTTTAATTGTATCTGTGACCACAGCGATGTTTCACAGTATTTTTTTTTATATTTACTGTGTTCAGTGGTTATGAACAGATACACACAAAGACAGTTTTATCTGGAAATGCCTTTGTCAAGTGTTAGTTATATATGATGTTAATTTAGAAGTGAACTATATTATAGATACATTTTGAGGTATAATTTTTCAAAGAGTCAAAGTCCTCTTTTTAAACCTGACAGTGACTGATATTCTTTTGGCGTGAAAATGTTAGTAAAAGGTTCTCTAGTTTCTCCTACCTTTAGGTAAAAACATGAGTCTTGATTCCCAGTCCCCTGCAGACGCTAATATCCATAAGCTGCTGTGAGCACCAGTGCTTCTTTGCTCCTTATCGACCTTTTAAGACAAAGTACAAAAAATAAGTGTGGCACTGAACAGTGACCAAAGCTAAATTATCTGTTTTCTAGTACTGACACTGAATTCTCCTTCCCAAAGAGGATAACTTTGATAAAGCTATCACTATGTGATAGAAGTACTGGGGGGGGGAAGCTGGTTGCCATGACTTAGTTACCTCTGATTGATAAAACCATAGGTATTATATCTTGAATTAAAATATTTATCAATTTAAACTTTAATTCACCTTTGGCAACTTGTGGATCTTAATATAATTTATGTAGTAAGGTACATAGGTTGAGAAATGAACTCTTGCTTTTGCTAAAGGAAAATTGCTGCAATAAAATTGGGGTAAATATTAATTGTGATTGTATCACAAGTTGTTGCCTTGGTGAGTCACTGCCAGGTAACAGTGCAACTGCTCTTCCTCTGCTGGTTCCTGGGATGGCATTCCTGAAAGGAATGTCGGTGGGATCTTGGCTGCCTCAGGGTTCCCTTCCAGGGCTCAGGAGATGGGCACAGACACAGACGGGGCCTTATTTATCCCCCCAGAGCCATCAAGCCTGCAGTCAGCTGTGGGGTTTTTTCCATGACAGTGACACTTTCGGACCTGCAACAGCCCATTTGCTGAGATCCTTTTGTCACCATCAGGTAAAGGACCTTTGTTTCGTCTAGGAAAGCCGAGGAACACACCACTTCCCTGCGTGATTCCCGGACCTGGTGCCGTGGGTCCGATGCCCTTCCGTGGTTTGTCCTGACCACGAAGCCCGTGTTTGTGGGCTCGGAGATCAGTGAGATCAAACAGTGAGACCACACAAATGGCTGAGCCAGGAGCGGGGTAAACCCTGCTAATCGCTCTGCTGCTGTCAGCAAAACTCGCGTGTCAAACAGCGAACTCCGAGTGTCTGTCTTTGGTGCTTCCCTGTTCATTTCTGTGCACCAGAACTTCGCCTCTGTTGCCTCTATTGGAACCCAGGAGCAGCGACGATCGTGTTCCTCAAGACAAGGCAACGCTGGGCGACAGCAGAGCCAGGTGTTCTGGTAGGACAGACATTTCTGGCTGTTTTAATCTCATTTACAGAAGGGGGGGGGGAGCAGCACCTGTAGCCGAGGGGCGGTGTGTTGGGCCCGGCGGGGCCGCTTCTCCTTCCGCCCTGCCTGGCACCGAGGCTGGGACCGGACCGGGTCGGCCCAGCCCAGCCCGGCCCAGCCCGGCCCAGCCCAGCCCAGCCCGGCCCCTCGGCGGCGGTCGGGGCGGGAGGCGGCGGAGCAGAGGGACAGCCGCACACAGCGCCCGGACCGCGGGCGGAGCCGCCCTCAGCTCGGGCTGGGCTCTGCCCGCCCCGGGGCTGGGGCTGAGGGTGAGGCTGGGCTTGAGGCGCGGCGGGGCGAGCCCAGCCCGCGGGCGGCCGCTCTGGGCACCTGAAGGAGGAGCAGGACCTGCAGGATCAGGATGAGGGCCCTGGCCATGCTGCCGGGGCTGGGCCGGGCGGTGCGGAGCGGCTGGGCGCCTCAGGTAAGGCTCCCGGCAGCGGGGGAGAGGAGGGACTGCCCCCCGAGCCTGCCTTAGCCTGTCCCGGGAGAGGCACCGAGCCGGGGAGCGGGTCCCGGGGCAGCGGGGACAGCGGGGACTCTCGGGCTGCTCCTGCGAACAGCGGGAAGGGAAACGGGAGTGTCCGAACAAAGTTTCCCTTGCGGGCTGCATTGCCTTGTGTGCCGAAGGGCAGCAGGCTGGGAGCTTCTCCCGGCTTTGAGAAGTGCCGGAGATCCTGTGGGGGGAAGCATGAAGGCACAGTGACTCCGGCACAGTGGGTGTCAGTTCCCTTCTCTGGGCGTCAATTTCATAATTTTGGGAATCAAGTCCGTAATTCTGGATGTCACTTCCATATTTTGGATGTCACTTCCATTTTTTCGGGAGTCAATTTCATAATTTTGGGAATCAATTCCATAATTTGGGAATCAAGTCCGTAATTTTGGATGTCACTTCCATTATTTTGGGTGTCACTTCCATTATTTTGGATGTCATTTCCATTTTTTCGGGAGTCAATTTCATAATTTTGGAAATCAATTCCATAATTTGGGAATCAAATTCCATAATTTGGGGAGCAGATCCATTTTTTGGGAGTCAGATTCATTTTGGGGGGGGAGTCAGATTAATAACTTGGAGGCTCAAACTCATTTTTGTGGGATCAGATTCATTTTGGGGGGTCAAATTCATCTGCTGTCACCCAAGACAGTGTGGTGTGAAGAGTCCTGAGCGACTGCCGGCCGGGAGAGGAGGCAGTTTAATCGTTCATTGTTGTTTTTACTAATAGAGATGCCATATATATATATATATATGTATGTGTATATATGTGTGTGTATATATATATGTATGTGTATATATATATGTATATATATATATGCTTGGGAACACTGCTGTGATGAAACACAGCCAAACGTCGTCCCTGTGTCCGCAGCTGACCCATAGCAGGGGAGTGGCAGGGGTGTGGGCACATCCAGGGAGCTCTGGGACAGTTCTGAGCAGCTTCCACAAACCGTGTCTGGACACCTCTGATGGCACATGGAATGGAGGAGCTGCACAAAATGAACTCGACCTTTTCCCAATGGTTTTTACTCAAACTATTCAAAATGGCTTTTACTAAATTCCTTTTCACTAGTTTGCTTCACCTCTTCTTATTGTGAATAGCCCTTCTTTGCTTTGTCACGTGTGTTTATGAAGACATGTGAGAACGGAATTTAAGCTATATATTGACTTAGCCTTCTTGATTAAGGTTCTAACACGGCGTGCTAAAAACATCTTGCGCCTCACAGAGCATTTACACTGTCATTCAGCACAGACTGACATCACCTATTCAGTTTGTCACCTCTTAACTTCTCTAGGGTACTGCTTTGCAGACAGGCTTCGTGCTTTTCTAAGGCTCTAAAATGAGACTGAAAGCTGATAGAGCTTCAAGAAGAGACACCAAAAATGAGAGGAGGAGGAGGAAAAGTACTTGCTCTGGCAGTGCTGTCATTTCAAGAAAGAGCAGAAAAATGATCGTCTCTGCTATGTTGTGGGATGGAACACGACAGTGACGTGCCTTGGGAATTAAATTCCTGCACCAAATAGGTGCATCAGAGAGATGTTGTAATGTTGAGGAAAAATCTAATTGGGAAAAGTGTTTAATACAAGATTTTGTTATTTCTTAAGTGGAAATTTTGGGAACAAATTAATATACAATTCTTTTTATATATGCAGTCGGTAGATCCAGTTTTCCTAGAGAGTTGCTGGCATGATAGTTAATGAAACAAATTTACTGATTTCCCCCTTACTGTTGTCATCTGAGTTCCTTTCAATATTTTTGACTATGTGTCTGCAGAACAGTTCAGGCAGTTCAAATGTTTGTTTTCGTAAACTTTAAATGACTGATCTGTAGCTGTAATTTCAAGATAGTAATTTTTTTTTAAAAAAAGTCCTAATTGTTATTGCAGTTATTTAGGTCTTTATATTCAGTGTAACACAAGACGTCGTATTGCATCCATCTTGTCCAGTGCAAGCACTGTTGTGATTGTTTCATTTTTTCCCACCATTGCTGTTCAGTGTTGCCAGCTCTGCTGTTTGCCATTGCTGTTTGTTTGAACAAGTACTTTTCCTCAAGCTCTGGGAATGGAAGGTTGGAATGCTTCTGCAGGGGTGAGGAAGTCAGGGCTTGGGGATTTGTTGCCTTAGTGCTTGCTGGGGTCTGGAGTCATTCTGGGTCGCACTCTACAGCTTGTTTCATGCTGTGTTCCGTGCTGGCAATCAGTTTGCCCATGTCCCTTTTGGGGCCTTGCCTGTAGGTTTCGATTTTTAAAGCTGGAGGTGGTACTTCAGTGGCTATGCAAGGTTGTAGTCTGTGTTTTTCGTGTGCTTTGTCATCACATGCTGTGAGATACTCAAGTATTTGTTTTGATGGGCAGGTGTGACTACACTGTATTTGTGTGTTGTGTTTTTGACTGCTAAATACACTGCTGGGGGGATAAATGAACCCTTCTTGCTAATTTGCTGTAATTTTTTCTATAAAAGCTGCATCCTTAATTATTAACTTCTCAGCTCCACTTTTAAACAAAATCTACAGCTCCTCCTATGGCTGTGATTAAATGCTTTGCCTTTGGAGTGACGCTTATACAAATTTTCTATTTTGTAATATTGAGCTTTTTGTTATGTGGGTCTTTTTGTATTTAATGTCCTTAGTGCTTAGAGAGACTTTAGCTGCCTGGGTTGTCCTAGTATTGCTGCTTTGAGAAAGAGTATGTTAGAAATCCATAAAGCAGGCTATGGGGAGAGATGAGAAGAGGGCTTAGCAGATTAGGTGGTTTTTCAAACTAAGCTAAGCATATTATATTGTGTTCTTTGGACAGGCATTCCTATTACACATAGTTTTGTTTCCAAAAGGGTGCAGTTCATTTTGCTGAAGTCGTAGGCTTGCAATGCTGCAGTTTTTTGCATGAGATAAAAGTTGCCAGCTTTCGCTTCCTTTTCACTTGCACATTTTAACTCCTTCAGCTCTTGTTGATAGAAATGCCCTGCTTGCACCGCTCTCCATGAGGAAAATCTCCCTTCACCATGTTGCAGTGGAGAATACGTGTGTTAACACAGAATCAAAGCTTTAAATTGCTTGGGGTTTTTTAAATTCATAAATTTCATAAGCCAGAAAATATTGAAGGGACCGGATTTAATTTTTTTTTCCCAGATGGTTCTAGTTAGTTTCTCTGTTGCTGCATCCTGCTGCTCTAAAATTGTGTTTCTTTTTATGGCCATTCATATATGTGAGATTTCTAGTTTAGTCTCCATACTGTGGAGATCTCTACCAGCATGCCTACAGTGCTTGGGATGGGTGGCAACTGTGGAAAATGAAGTGTGGGTTACACGGTTTCTCTTAGCTTAAAATAAGGTTTATTTACAGTCACACAGTCCTGTGTCCAGATAAAACTGCTTCTATCCTGTGTGAAGGTGCCAGAGTGGTGACATTTCTTCTGCAAAAGGCAGAGGGGCTTGTATCAGTGAGGGAAGTAAGATGTGAAACCTTCAACTGGTTTCAAAATGTGAAGTTATTTAACATCATTAATTCAGAATGCATTGCATTTCTGTGTGCAAAGTTCTCTTTAACATGTGCCTCTAGAATACACTGGCAAGGGAAAAGATGTATGTAAGCTGGCAAGATCAAATTGCAAAGGCTTCTGTGAAAAACATTAAGGATTTTTTTTCTTCCTTGATTGGGATATTGCATGTGCTTCTTGCTGAGGGGAATATTTTTCCTCCTTGCAAATTGCAGTCAGTAGGAGAGTCATTTGGTTTATCTGCAGAAAGCAGAGTTGAGAGGGTTTTATTTTTGTGCCTTTTTTTGTCAGTTCCCAGTGTCATCCATATCTGTCAAAAATGTTTGTTTTAGTGCTTTCAGCTGGTAAATTTTTGATTACCAAGTTTTTTCCTACCCTGGCTTGAACCTTTTTCATGTCCTTTTTGTTAATTTTTATGGTTATTCTTACTACCAAATTACCATAATTCTTCCAGCATTATACCTATCCAGTTTGTCCAGTTTGTCTTATAAGGAATTATTTAAATGCATCCTAATAGCCACAGGATAGTTAGAAATGTAGGTTTTATTTTAGGTCTTTTATTTTGCCTCTCTCTTTTGTGTACAGTCTGCTGCTGGTATTTCTAAGATACTCTGTCAAAGCAGCAATCGCAGGCTAGCTATCCTAGGCAGGAACACAGAAGCAGATTGTCAATGGGTGTGTTATGCAGCCGAATATCTCACATGAATGTGGTTTAAGTCGCTGCTTTGTATTTTCAACCTACTCAGGTCCTTTAGAAACTGATATCTCATTAGAGCCAAAAACCAGCAGTAATTTATGGCCGCTGGGCATGTTTTCTCTTGTCTTCCCATTGAAAGCCTTACTCAACAAAAGTTGGTTAATTGTTCCAAGTCTTGTTCTCTAAATGGAAACCTCCTGTTTATACTGGCACATGTCAACAAAAACATACAGACTGCTAAACTGTTTGTTTATGGAAGTGCTGTTCACTTTTACAAATACTAATTTCTAAAAGCCTTAAAAAAATCCATGCAGATCTGTGGTGCTTCTGTTGTGGGAAATGTTCCTGCCTCAGCAAGTTTGTTCTTTTGTTCTGTGGCTATGCCAGAATAGCAGGGTGGCATTGGGAATAGCTGCTAGCCATTTGCTGTTGTCTCTTCGCATCTGACAGCTGGCTATGTTTTCCCTGATAAATACACTTTTGGGGAGAGATGTGATGTATATGTGGCACAGAAACTCATCAGTCTTTGTACTTTTACAGATGGTCTCACGTACTGCTTTTCTGTGTCTTCTCTCTCCAGTACAGATGCTGTAGTGACTTAGTGGGCTGTGAGATCCTTGTGTATGTGCATGTACAGTTGTCTGCAGAACACTCATTTCCTTAGAACTTTATGAAATTTCTAATAGCCAGCCTCACTCAGTGTTTGAAACTAAGCACGAACAGTGTGACTTCTCAAAATTCTTGGTGTTGTTTTCCAACAGGGCAAATGACAGAAAAGCAGCAAATGGAGATGTGTAGATCAAATCCTTGCATACCATATTAGGATGCTTTTTGCCTACTCTAAGTGTCAGCAGATGTGTGTCTTTTGTGGTTGTGTGAATATGGCAATTGCTAAGAAAATCAAATTAAAACCAGCTCCTGCAAGGCTGGAAAGAGTGTGGTCATGCTCTTTAGGTTCTCAAGCTTAAAGAAGTTGGAGCTTTTTTGTGCTAAATAGACGCTGTGTGATACTGCGGAAAATGTAAGGAAACCCTAAAACAGAAATGCTGGTCTAACATTACTGTCTCTAGGAGAGTAAGTATAGTATTTTAACAAACTTCATGAAGGGCTTTCTCATATGTGATACAGGAGTAATAGACTATGCTTCCCGAAGGCTGGGAAGTACATTATTTTAAATATATGCAACAGCCTTATCGTAAAGGAAAATAAATATTTACAAAACTTCCTGTTGGTAACCATAGTGACATTATCTGTTTTGTTTTTTTTTTTTAATTTAGAATGGGGATAGAAATAGTCATACCATGAAGTGATAGTTGAATTGTGTGCTCTATGGTTAATAAGTAGATGGCAGAAAATGATGTTGTGATTTCATTTATAGTGGATGCTGTTGTCATACACACAGTGCTGTAACTGTTAGTAATTTTTTTGTTGCTCATGAGATGAAGAACATCTAAGTCTGGCACTGTTCCTTCTAGCACTCTGAGCAAGGCCTTTACTCACAGTCTTTATGTACCTGTAAAAAAATCCCAAACGAAACCTCTAGAGGATGTCTGAGAAAATTGCTTTGCAAGTGTCTTAGATGCTCTGAAGATTTACCACAATTCACTGAAGTGCTGAGTACTTAATGCTATTGACAGACCTATTGCTCATTTTAGGATTATGAGTCTCCTCTGTTTTTCATTTTTCTTTTTGCAGTTTTATATTTTAAAGCTTATAGAGCAAAAAGGTAGACCCTGTTGTAGAGTTTATAATGTCTCAATTTCTCAGGGGGTAGGAGAGGAAGGAAACAGAAACAGAGATTTGGGTTTCTTTGGTTAGTTGGTTTTTGTTATTTGTTTTCTTGTGGTGAGAGTTTCAGCTTCTAAAAAAATTCTTTCACAGTAACATTTTTGGCATCAGAGAGGAAGCAAACATACACCTATTCCCAACATCTAGTTTAACAGTAAAAGCTTTATTTCCCACTTTCCCTTGAGGAGAAATGAGCTGAACCAAAATTGATGGAATAGCTGAACTTGAATTAGGCTTGCTTTCTCTAGGATCATCTTCACCCCAATGATGTACTTGTAAAAGAGCATCAAAGGTGAATTTTTCATTGGGTTCTCCTTGGTGGGGGAGTTCCTACATCTGCATGAGAAGGCAGCAAGCTCTTCTGAGCCTAAAAATGTTTCATGGTCACTTCTGTGCCTTTTTGTAACACGATGTTAATTAAATGTCTGTTATGGGCATGTAGCAGCAACTCTTGCTCTGGGTTGGTTTCTCATGTCTTTTGCTGTTTTCCAGAAAGATGAAAGGAAGAGACAGGCTCTTTGTGTTGCTGCCTTATCCTGTGTCTTGCTGTCAAGATACTGTGGAATAACCTGGTGATTAGGTTTGCATGGGGTAGAGGTGGCCTTTTATATAGTGCCTTTTGCCATTCTTATGACTGCTCGCTATGTCATTTCTGTATCCCAAGCTAATCTGAGAAGCCCAACCACAGTTTAATTAAACTGTTTTTTCTGTGAACTTGCATAGGGAGGCTGGAAGGAGGACAGTTTTCAGGCCCCTGCAAATTATTTCATATGACTTTTTCCATTCTCAGCTGACACATGAATCCTGGATCCTCTTGAAATACCTGCTATCCAACACAGATATTCATATGTGCTGTCCAAATATACTTTGTGTTTGCCAGGAAGATGGCTCTTTTAATTCCTGCAGTATGTGGAGAGAGGCTTGGTCTGTAACAGTACTGCTGTACACCCATTTGTAACTGATACAGCACATGAGGAAGCTGGTATGATCACTGTGAGGATAAATTGCTTATGGGAAACGCTTGACCTAAAGTTCATGATTCCCAAGGGTCAGGAAGGTGCAGATCTATACTATGAAGATCAGGTCCATCAATGGTGAAATAAATCCCTCGTTTTAGAATGAGACTGTAGCACAGCAGCTGAAGAAGGGGACAGAAGTTAAAATGAACATTGGTTGGCTGGCTGCCCACTAAGGATGGTAGATTTTGTAGTCCATAAACTAATTCTTCTTTGTTCAAGTGAGGCTGGGGATAAGCAGGTGGCACTGTCAGGTGTCAGCAGTCAGTGCATGCATAAACAAATAACTTTGTACTTGTGCGATGAGGACTGGTAAGCGCAACCTCCCCTTATTGATAAGGAAATACTCAGTAGTCTCTCAAACTGAAATGGAAAAAAGAGATGTTTACTCTAAAAATGTGGAACTTGCACCTTTAAAAAATTGCTTTTATCATCACAAGCACAGGCAGTGCATTTTCAAAAGGATTGAAAAATTGAGTACATCATACACAGGCAAGATATAATCTGCTTTTCTCTTTTACTCCAGATAAACAATTTTGAGGCAATTATTTTCACATTTACTGTCTGGTCATTTTAGATCAAAATTACTTCAGTTTTCACATTCTAGTCAGATGGACAGAAATAAATTACCTTCTTTTAAGTAATATTTTGTTTCTCTGCCAAATAAGTAGTGATTTCATCTTCCCAGCATCTCCCCATTGTTAGCTAAAACTGTAGTAAAGACATCACAAAGTTGATTTAGAGATCACAAAAGCATCTTTAAATGTCTTATATGTTTGCCAGAGTGGTGGAAAAATTACATTGCTTTTCTTCCTGTAAAATCAAACTCAATATATCATGAGGATATCACTTTGACCAGAGTGCTGTGGTAAGGAGAAGATCATAGAATTACAAAATGGGTGAAGTTGGAAGGGACCACACTGGGCCATCTGGTCCAAAGTCTCTGCTCAAGCAGGGTCATCCTAGAGCACATGGCACAGGATTGCATCCAAATTGTTTTGAACATCTCCAGTGAGGGAAACTCCACAGCTTCTCTGGGCAACCTGTTCCAATCTTCCACTCCAGAATGAATGTATGATGTAGTCACTGGTTGTACTTGAAGTGCTTATACTATACTTTCACAGAACAATGTTCTTGTGGGTTTTTTGTTTGAGGTTCCTTTTTTCTAGGGCCTGACCTGACCTTCTCTGTACCTTCTCATGCAAACTATTCGTTATTTATGTTCTGTACTTTCCTTTTGAACCCGCTGCTCTCTGTCTGTGACAGCAGAGCTGTGAACTTACTCCATTGTGCTGTATGTGGAAGAAAGACCTATTTTATAAAACACCTTTACGTGTTTGTTCAAAATACAAGTTCAAAGGTGCCAAGCCCCTTAGATGCAGCAGCACCTATGCTCCTAGGGACCTCTGTGGCCTCAGCTGCTCCTCATCCAGCCCCTCTTTGCAGCTGGGGCCCCTCTGAGGGTGGCAGTGATGGGTGTCAAGGGAGGGTTGGTGTAGCCTTGGGCTGATCTCCAAGATGAGCTAGGTAGAGGCTGGGAGCTGAAATGAGCTGGGAGTGGGGCAGAGATTTTGGCTAGTCTGGGCTATGTGGTTGAGTAAGTGTGTTAGCAAGTTAATTGCAATAAAGATGGGTTAAACTGTCTTGAAGTGTTTGAGAAGGTGGCAAACCCAGTGCATAACCACAAAGGAGTTCACTTTCCTTTTCTACAGATTCTGTCTCTGCCGTGCCCTAGAAAGGAAATAAGCTGAAAGAACTGTTTGCAATCAGTAACGTGAAAGCAGTTTACAAAAAAATAACCCAAATAAAAGAAATATATATGTAATAAAAGTAATGCTGTGTGAGAAGTCGAAGTTAACAGTCTTGCTGACCTCAGTGCTACACCCAAAGCTGGCAATACTGAATCAGCTGAGTGCTGGAAGGCAAGGATCCTGATCAGTGGCTCAGATAAATACTGGACACAGTTAACATAAATAAAACAGTTGACACTTAAAGGCAGTCGCTTTTCACAGTTGTATCCTACGAGCTATGTAACTGGTCTGTGTAGCTGATGTGTTTTAGGTAGACCAGATGCCTTTGAAATAGCAAGATGGGGAGTTCATCTTAGTTTCTCAGTGTATCAGCTTCAATTTACTGACCCCTCTCCTCTCTGTCCCTGCAGCTTTTCAGAATTTTAAAATTCCAGATAAAACTACTAGGAGGTTGTTAACAACACACCAGTTCCTTAAAAGGCGGTATTAATTTTTAAAGTTTACATGGAGATCATGACTTCCCAAGCTCTGTAAGTACTTTTCCAGAGCAACACTCATACTAGTATTTTTAACTAAAAGCAGGAAGTCTCCTAAATGTGGGGAGGGAGGAAATGGAGGCACAGCAAACAGTGATCTTGAGCAATCTGTTTTCTTTTGCTGCCAGAAACGGGAGGGTGAGTGTGTCTTTTCTGCCTTCCCCTGTTTTGATTTGACTGCAGGATGACCAGAGTGTCCAAAAAGGAAAACTGAATGAAGTCATTGAAACTCTTTTGTGAGGAGCTTTTGTGCTTAATATCCAAATACAGTATAGGGATGAGTCGTGGCATCTGTGTTAGATGGGACTTTGCTTTTAGTTTACACTTCCCCTTTTAGTTTTATATGCTGCTGGCAATATCCTGGATTCCTACTAGCGCTTTCCCAAAGACTGCTTTTAAATGAGTCCTGAACTATTCAGGCATCATATTACATATGTTTGTGCCACACCTTTTGGCAGTTTGCTTGTTGGTTTGGAAACGTTTTTTAAAGCCATAGGGTGTTTTCTGTGATATTGCAAAGCATGAGCCTTGCTAAAGGTGCCACACAAAGAGGCTATGAAGGTTTGGAATGGGGAGGTTCCTGGGGGCTTTGCGCTCAGTTTACCTGGGACATGACCTGCTGCAGGATGAGTTGAAACTCATTTAAACAAAGAAAGTTCTAATAAAAATCTTGAGACAAGATTCCTGCCAGAGTGTATTCCCAGACACTGGCGCCACAGCAGTATCTTTTGCAGTGAGTTCTGGCTGGTACAGCTTCTCAGCTAGCTGCAATGGCTTTCAATGAAGAGCAGTTTTGTAAGGCAGGTAACACTATTATTTTTGCGGAGCTGGAGCTAATCCCAGTTTAATGTGTAGGCATTGAAATTACTGTACTGAATTGTCTACCTTTTTTTCCCCCATTTTAATCTGTTGGCTGTGAAAGCGGTGCTCTTTATTGTAGTAATTTTAAATAACATTATTTATCTGAAGCCACAGAGTTTGATATGCTATAGGATATGAAACCATAATTCATATTTACGTGTATGTACCAAAGGTGTGTACTCAGTCTTTGTAGCCTTTCTGGTATAATAAAATCAGGCATACTTAAAAGATTGCTGTTTGAAGGCTGACATTTCAGGCTTTCTCTTGCAGTGCCCTGTGACTGTAAGCACACTGGAAATAAGAGTGAGCTGGAGTAATTCAAAGAGATGTCAAATAAGCCAGGCCCTAAAACTCAGTTATAGCTATTAAACCATGTGTGCTCCTTGGAGTACTGACCCCAAGTTGTTCTTCATAGCGGTGGAAGTGTAAAGTGAGTATATTTTCCTACAGATCAGACCCTGGTACAACCTTAATCTGAGCAAATTATCATAGTGGTGACAGTCTTCGGCATTTCCTAATGCTGCACATACTGTAACTTGTTTCCTTGTGAGTTGGTTACCTTTTCTGCTGCAATGGCCATGTTATTTTTCTCATGAGCAGGGATGCAACTGTATTTGGGGATTCCCCTGAGCCCCGCGGATGAAAGCTGTAATCTCACTAGCATTCCCAGCTTTGTGTTGTTGGAAACTAAGATCTTATAACCATGCATTCTCTCTAACAATTACAGCTCATCTTGTCTCACTTGGTATTGACTACAGTAGTTAATAGTTTTCTTGATATATTACAAAAGCTTTTGTGCCAGTTATGAATATTCATAACTAATGAAAGAAATAACTGCATAAAGTTACATAATAAGGTAGATACTATCAAAAGTTATTAACAGGCTTAAACAAAAATGCTGATGTAGATATGCTGCTAAAATTTTTGACATTTAGAATTCAAACTCCCAAGTACTCCTACTGGCCTTTGTGATGCTTCTAATAGTTTCCAGATTTTGGATGCGTCTGCAGTTGTGTGTAATCCCGTGACTCAAAGATTTGAGCTTTAAGAAAATACACAGCACCCTGTGGCAGCAGTCAAACTAGTCAGATCTAGAAGCCAGAAATAAAGTGCTGGTTCACAGGTTCGTTCATACTGCTGTGGCACAAGCTGATCTTATCTGCAAGCATGCAAGAGAGCCAAACTCAAACCAGGGATGTCAGGTCACATATTGTATTTAAATCAGGTGGTTACTGGTATCATAGGGGCTCCCTTGCTGCTGTTAGAAATTCACTGGTGTGTGCCATTTAAAATTTAAAAAATCCGCAATCCCAGTTTATCACACTTAGTGATGCTGACAGCAGAGGTAGCCCAGTGTGATGCTGGCCCTCAGTCTGTCTCTAACTCCTGCTCCAGACACCTCACTGCTCTTTCACTGGAGAGGTTACCATATAGAGCAGCCCAGAGCCTTGCAGAACAGTGAGGGTCATGCTGCTGCAGTGCTGCTTTCCCTGCCTTTGTTGGGTCATGGTGTGGTTTTCAGCTTTCTCAGGGGATCCACTTCAGGGGAAGGCTGTAGTTGGAGGAGCTTGTTTTGTGTTGTTTCCTGCTTTCAAGCTCCATGCCTGTTTGACCTCTATTTATGAAAGTAGAGAAATCTAGTGTCTGACATCAGAGAAATACATTTGAAGTAGAATATGTATTCAGAGAGAGCAGAATGTTGAACTACATTTATTCCAAGAAAATGGTGAAAGCACAGGATGGATGGACTCTTGCGTTTAGCCCAAACTATCAATATTTAATGAGCAGTTTGTCTGTGTTTTTACTAGTTCATTGTGGTGTGCTCTGTCCAGTGTAACATGCACTCTTTCGTATTTATAACGCCTCATCAGTGCAGAGCTGTTCAGGCTCTCTGGTTTTGTTTAAGTTATTGTTTGATAGTGTTACTTAATGCCTCTGTTTAAATTCCAGTAGTTTGCATGTTGCTTCAGAGACTGCAGCTGCAATAGCTAAATATGCAGATGGTAGGTTTTTAATTGAATTTCACTCATCTTGTTAGGAGAGCTAAAGACAATAAGCATATGGGGCAAACAACCTACATGGACTGATCGATCTCTTTATACTCTTGTATAAATATATATCTACACTTGTTTGTGTAGCCACAGAAAAGTGAGCAAAGAGTTTTTTCAGTATGTTTATTAATCTGTATCAAGTCCTCACTTTCGGAACGGGCACATGAGAAAGCATACTTCAGAAAAATCCTGTGGCATCAAAGAGATTGTGACTGTATTTTCCCCTATACTTTCTTCCAGGCTAACATGTTGCAAAGATGGTTATGAGTCTCTATTGCTTACTTGTTAATCAGGTATTTCATATAAACTTTTAAAAAGCCATCACTGAAAAAGTTCAGAGACTATTTTGTGCTCCAGAAAAATGCTTCTAACAAAGATCTTTAGGACTGAGTAAGTTACAGCAGTTTCTCCAGACTGCATTTTTCTCAGTAAGTTTCATAATATGATAAAAATTTACCAGAATCCTTTTACTGTGTGACTGTAGGGATCTGCATCCCAGACCATATGCAATATGAAATGCAGATACCCAGGACTATTCAATTCACCATCCTTCTTAACAAAATGGAAAAAATTATATCAGCCAGGCTCTCACACTGTTGCTTTGTTATCAGAAAGAAAGACGGTGGGATGCAGATTGGGCTCCGTGGGCATGATTATGGTTTTCAGTGTGGCTCATTCTGAGTGGGCTGCTATATCCAGAAAAAACTGTCCATATGGAGAGACTAGCTGGGATCCTGGAAGCAGCAAATAGCTGCTCAGTGTGATGGTGCACCCGGACCAGAAAGCCCTTCTGTATTGTGTGGTGTGTGCCTTCTCACAGGACTGGGAAGAGAGCACTGATGCCAGGGCTTGTTTCAGGCTGTTGCCTCAGGATGCAGCTTTTTGTCCAAATGTCAAATTGACAGGATAACGAAAATGACAGGATAATGAAAACAAAAAGAAATTCCTTAACCAAAGTAGGTTATAGGGTACAGAAAACTTTTTCCTCCCTGTGTTTCTAGCAGTCAATGTCCTCTCTGTCCACTTCAGTCACTTGACAGGAAGCAGTTCTTGCATATTTTGTGTGTGCATTTTTTTTAATGTCATAGCTTCTCAGAAACACTTACTTTCTAAACAAAATATTGTGGTTCTCTGTACTTGTCTTTCATTGAGATTTGAGCCTTTGAGATGTATTTGACTAGTGAGGGGTTTTTAAGCACTTCTGTAATCAAGAGGATAATACATTCTTTTATGAAAACTTGAGATTCTTATCCTGTAGATAAGCAATTAGAGAAGGTCTGAAGTAAATAGCACAAGGATTTGGAGCATGTGTATGTCTGTGAATTGTTGATGGCTGTGTTTTAGTCTCTGGGATTGGACTCTTAATTTGTTTGTTTTGTTTTTTGGGTTTTTTTAACTTGGTCAGCAATATTGACCTAAATTAAAGATTGACTTGACTGAATGTGAAGTGTTGTTTCAGAAGGGAATGGTAGTTTGATTATTGCTGTGGTATTTTTTAAGGTATTTTCTGTCAAAGTAGATTTTGGTCACATTCAAAAACTAAAAATACTTTCAATTTTAGTATTCAGCCTCTCCTACGTAAAAAAGTCAGTTAATTGTGCTAGCGTGATTTAACACAAAGTAGCTTGAGCAGTGTTTTGCTAGTAGAATTTACAAACTCTGCTCAAATTAAGAAAGATGTATCAGTGAAAGCACTACTTCTATAAATCCATCAGCTGTAGGAATTCTGCCTTTTGAAACCTGTAAAGGACAGCCAATGTCCCATATTTGGGAACTGCTGTGAATCCTAGTTTAACATCTTTGAAGGAAAAAGAATTGGTGTAATTATTTACCTGTTTTGCATATATGAGATGTTTCTAGACTGAGAGGCTTATATACTTTTAATTTGGGGGACAATACCTAAAATACTAAGAAATAGAAGAGAATGTTTAGGGTTATGCTCTAATAAACATACCAGGAAATCTCAATACCTAGTTTTGTAATAGCCACTATATTTTGCTATTCTTGATCATTTTCTGTATTGCAGCTGATGTTGTTTAATTATGAGGAAAAAAAGTTGAGTGGATTTTTTTTTTTAAATTAGGCACTTCAGAGCCAATAGCAATAGCTAAAGCAATCCCATAGATATATACACCGTGTCTTTTTAGAGATGTTTCCTGATGACAGCTATATCAATAAGCTCTTTCTAATGCTGACAATGCCTTAGCAGAGCTAATGTGAAAAGATTTAAAAAATACATAACGTCATCTTTAAGATCTTAATTGCAGTGAGGCAAGAGCTATACCCAGTGTTGAGCCAGTGATCATGTCTCTTCAGTGATGTTGTGAATCAAGGTGAGCAGCTTGTCAAGAGTAAAACATCCAATTTTCTTTTGACATGTCAAATTGTCTTTTTCTTTGCTAAAGCAGAATTTTAGCATTTTGATAGGTACTCAGTGGAAGCCAGAGTTGCTGTCTCCTAAAGAAGCATGATGCTTCCAGCCAGTTGATTGGCATATCTTGCCTTTAAGGAAGGCAGTGACTCTCAGTTTCTGTTCAGTGTAGAGCTCCGTGGGAGTCAGGATCTGGGAGCTGATGAGTTTCAGTGCACTGGGACATCGGCCTTGTGCCAGCCTGCCAGCAGAGTCTACAGCACTAGCCATAGTGCTTCTTTTTGCACCAGCACCATGGGGTGCTCGTGCATACATCGTAGAAAGGACAGACGCCAAACTGGAAACTGTTTTTTCTTGCCTGCTGCCAAGTGCAACATAATCATCTGTTTTGTTGTTACTAATGCCAAAGTAAATTGAACACATGCTCATAAAATACCTGTAGTGTGATTCTTCTGTTCTTAGTGGAATACAGAAGTGAAACAACTAGTTTAATAATGAGATCTGCTTGCCATTGATCTGAAGGTAATTTGGGAGTGCAGTCCTGGCATTACTCTTCTGACAGTGCTGGTGACAGTTGAACTGGGGTTATATAAATAAGTGATGCTCGAAATCCTCATCAGAAACCCCAAATATTTCTTCTTCTGAAAACAGTCTAACCTAGAGTTTTGATGCAAATCGGAGGTACAAAAGAAAGCTGCTTTGTCCTATCTTTGCAGTGGCACATAAAAGTCCTTTATAAAAAGAAGTTGCAGTGTTGCTTAGACCCACAAATGTGTCCAGAACTGCACATCAGATTGACCCTTTGGATTTGACACCTTTGTATCATTTTAATCATTATGAATGTACTTGATTTTCTTAGCAAATAAATTTACAGATTAGGACTCTGTAACTCCAGGGTTTGGGATTTTTGATGCCTGTTCTTTTCTGTGAGCTGCTCCAGTGATCCCCTTTCAGTTTTGAGTGCTGACAGGAGGAACAGAGCTTTAAAGGATTCAATTGACACTTTTTCCTAGGGAGATCTGAATATGTTGGATATGGTAAGTATAATTTTAACAGACTGAAGATATAAGGAAAAAGGAAAAGATGAGGAAGAAGTGATAGTTGTAATGACAGCCATTCTCTCCTTCAACTTCCTCAGAGAAAGAGATGCCTAAGTCCCATAGTCCTTGCTATGTGGAGCTGCGGGCACTGGAACAGAGAGTAGCCAGGACTTGTCTTGCATCCTCAGAAGGCTGAAAAGATTAGGGCTGTTCTGTGCTGGCTACTAACCTTTTGCTATAACTGCTAGGGCCTGGAATTGTCTTATCACTTTCTTGATATCTGCCCTTCCCCACCCTGGTTCTATGCCCAGCTGGAGAATACTTGATCTATAAATATGAAGTGCCATCCTCCTGTCTCCTCTGAACAATTTCAGAGACTGAGAATTGTTCTCTCACTCTACTAACAGCTGAGAAAAGGAGTTAAACTGTGGAGCTGAAGCTCGTAAAGCAACTAAGTGTAGAGCAAACATTTATATGATTCTTTATGTGAACAGATGAGTGACTGAAGTTCATATTGGAGTAAATGTTATGATAGTAGTAGAATCTATTAATGTCCTAGAGGAGGTATATTCTTACACTGCTAAGCATGGTACACTCTTAGCTTCAGGCCATAGGGGATAATGAAAGCATAATGCTAAAGTAAAGTTAAGGAAAATCAAGCTGAGAAGTGTGTTGGCATGATTCTAGTAGTTAATTATTTACCAGAAGTAGACAGCTCTTAAGAGTCTCATTTTTCTTCAGTCATCATTATACTAAGGTAATAAACCATGCATAGAACATAGTTTTTCAGGGAAATGGCTGCAAAGAATCTTGCTTCTTGAGCAAGGATGATTAATGTCTGGTTCCTTTAAAAAAGAAACTAGAATACAGTGAGTATTTATTGAGAGTCATTGGAAAACAAAGTTTCTGCTTAAGCTGTAGAGTTGATGTAGCATGACGTAAGTGTTCTGCAAGTTTCTGCTGGCCATAATAGAGTGGTTATGAAAGTGTACATGCATTTAGTGGTTTGATGTGGCTGGATTTTGCAGTTTATCAGCTGCAATTCAGCAGTCAATCTCATCTCTCTTTAGCCTGCTTTGTAAAGGAAAGAGTCCTGGGGCCCTGATGTTAATTTATATTAGCATTGTATCACTGTCTGCAGTGATTATGGAAGGCCTCTCTGTATCATACACATCACTGTTGCAAGCATGGTCATGAGTTTGCTGACTTGATTTGATGTTGCTCTCCATCACAGCCTGGTTTCTCCTTCTGGACTGCAATGCTTAATGTGCCTACAGAGGTCCAAAATCTGTGTTACATGAAAGGTGAAGAGCAGCAGCAGTATAGCAACACCTGCTGCTAACATAACCCTCAGGTGCTGCTACTGAATAGAGACTGTGCTTATGTGTACCTTATGTTTTACATAAGCAGAGTACAGGCTAAATTTCTGCAGTGGCTGGTGATTTGGTGGGTTTTTTTTGTTTCCCAGGCCTTGATGTCTCACTGGTGGCTGAAAACATAGAGCTGTTTGATAAAAGAGATTAATAACTACAGATTCCTCTTGTGTCCCAGTGAAATCCAATGGCATAGATGTTGAGAACCTGAAAGGCACCTGAAGAGCAGTGTAAAAATTAGAGGCTTTTTGGAGTTTGACAAAGTTATTTTGTATTTTTTGTTGTAAAAAATTAAACTTGAAGTCACTTGATATTCCATTTTACTAGGCGTTAATCTCGGTGCTAGACAAAAAGGAAAAGAGCATATGTAATACCTTTGTCTTGCTGTTCCCCATCTCCCTGTGAAAAAACCACTGAATTTTGACACTCCTGGAAAAAAAAGTTTTAAATGTGGAAACCCTGTCAATATGCTAGGGTTGTAGGAAAGTTCAGTGTAGTTGTTTTGCATATGTAGGAGTTGTTTCGGGGGACAAGAATATAAGAGCACTGGTATGATGCTCCCTGAAATGTCATATTAGGCTTCAGTGTTCCCATTATAAAGAGAAGATTATTGAGGGGAACTCAGTAGCAGCGTAAATGGGTAGAAGCTGTAGAGATTAATTTATATGGAAAAAATTAAGAATTAAATATGTATAACTTGCCAAAGTAGTGAATACTGGTGTTCATAAATCTAACAAGCGTGAGAGGTGTGAGCACAGAAAGAAGAAAACTATACCTATAACTAGGGATATGTCTGAAATGAAAGTTGAGTATCCTTTGTGTCACTTCCTGACAGTGACGTTAAATATACTCTTTTGGGAGAGGAGAGGAAGTAATGAGTCAATATACACAGAGGTACACTAGACAGATATATACCTAGTAAGGAAAATACTGTCCTTCTAGGGTGATTAGATGTATGTTTTGAGCCTGGCTTTATGCTGTGACATTAGTGACATGAGCTGTCAGTGTTGTTTGGATCTAGTGTGGAGGACACAACAAGAGGTAACTATGGTGTCTTGCGTCCTACAGACAAATGCTGATGCATAAACCTGGCAAAGTCCTCCCTCTCTTCTCATCCTTGAACTACAGGCTGTGGGAAGGAGAGTGTCACAGTCCTTTTCGATCTCTCAAATTTACAGGACAATGTACTCTAAAAACTAAGCTTTATTTAATGAGCTCATTATGAAAGAAAGCAAACAAATATGTCTGTTGAGCTCAATCCCCTTTTACAGACTAGTCTAACATGATCTCACTGTCATCATTATTTTGCTTCATTCATGAGTGATTATCTTTTAGGGCCCTTACAGCTAATTTGATTAGACATCTCTTCACAGTATAATTGAACATCTCTGTCTCTGATCCACAGACAACTGCTACAGGCAGGGAAGAACAATTACTTCTTTATGTACTTTGAAAAACCAACACAGTTTATATAATTTAAGTTCCTTAAAGGCAACATAGGTAACATTTCTAAGTTCTCTGATTTGTAACTTGTGCACCAGTGAGCAAAGCAGTGACCTCGCTGTTAGTGCTCATCCTTCCTTCCCCTGCACGGTGTGGGCATCCCTGTGTCACACTGGGAAGCACAAAATTCTCAGCAGTACGGCTGCTGTTGGATATGTTTTAAAAGTATTTTGGGTCAGCTGTGGAATTTGGGGCTGTATCACTTCCCTAGGATTCTGAAAAAAATGCCAGGCAATCATAATGCAAGGATGGTGGCTGCAGGAGAAAGCAAGCTACAGGTAATGGCCCTCAGCCTTTCCTGCCCACTGTCTTGCAGGGCACTGCTCTTGCTTTGAGCTAGTGGCACTGCTCCTAGCATATGTGAGGCTTTGGGATGGACTCCTTGTCAGCCACAGTGCAAGCAGGAGCAGAGTACAGGCACAGAGACTTTCTCAGACCTGCTCTCCATCTGATGGTCTGGCTGAAACTACATGCTAACAACTCCTTCTCCTTTGCCAGAGACTCTTTCCTAGACCTTTACTGCTCTTCCTTGATGCTGCCCTTTGAGAATGTTGTATTTTTTGCTGCTTACAGTTGCTGAAGTGTGCAGGCATGACAGATGTTCACCTGAAGCAGGCCAGAGTCCAAAGTTGGTTTTTATGTTTAGCAAAAAAGCAGAAGGCTATGAAAGTGGATCTCCTAAAACCAAGTTGCTGAGTGTCTTTCATACATTTGATCTTTGCAGTGATAGTTGTGAGACAAAACAGAATCAAATGTGGCAATGATGTCAAACTGCTGTATTTTGTGAAACCCACATAAAAGGTATTAGTATTTTGCTCTTTCAGAAAGGAGATGTAAAATGTGCTGTGAAAGTGAATGAAAACACTCTTGCCCTGTTCTCATTCCTCCTTGGACATCCATAAGGGATTTGCCTATCCACGGTTAGCTGGGAGGATGTTGATCTAGCTGGATGGACTGTTGTTGGACCATAATGTCCACTTGTAGGGTTTAAGAGCAGTTTTTGCTTTCAGTGTGGTTCATTTTTCTTGACATCTGATCTGCTATGCCTTCAAAATAGAGGCAGCAGATGCAACAACACTCCAAAATAACAAGTGTCTTTTGATCAGTATTTAAATCAACTAAAATACACACTTACAAAAGAAGTAGGATTTAAACATTAAAGATTTAAAATTAAAAAGTTGTAGGTGGATAGTTTAAAATGTAATGTTTCTCTTGATAGGGTTTTTTTTTCGGCTGAGTCCTAAGACAGGAAAGCACGCAGCACTCTTTCACCTGTGAGGCAGAGATGATACTCAGACAGTTTGTTCTTAGCTCCACCAGAAGTTTCCTGTTACCTCTAAGTAACTTAAATTGTTTAAACTCTGTTGGTTTTTCAAAGTCGATAAAGAAATAATGGTTCTTCTGTGCCTGCAGCAGTTGTCTGAGGATCAGTGATGCTCAATTATACTGTGAAGAAGAGACTTGTAATCAAATTATCTGTAAGGACTCTAAAAGATAAGAACATGTTTCCTGCCTCCAACCTTTTTTCTTCTGCAGAGCAATTTTTTCAAAAACATCTTTTGGCAGGCTCACTGTTTTGTTGTTGAGCAGCAAATACCGACAGCTGTTATGTTCTGGACAGAAGTGCTCTTTTACTGTCTGTGCCCAAACACCCAGTAGTTGAAAATAAAACACTGGAAACAACTAAGATGCCAGGTGTTCATTCTGTCTCATATTTAGGGTGCCAACTGTGATTATGATGTAGTCAGGCAATTCAAGCAGAGGCATCTTTTGAAGAACTTGAAGTGAGGAGCTGCAAAGGGCTGTCTCAGGGCACTCCCTTATCCCTTCTTGGCAGGTGTCAGTCAGCTGCTGTCTGTCATGGGCTAAAAGTGCAGGACCTATCAGAGCAGCTGCTTCTCAGGCCTCCACTGTGGTGAGACAGGCGCATGACCTTCTTTCCAGGATAGGGACTAAAGCTAATGGTTTGGTGTAAAGCAGCAGCAGCCCACAGAGACCTAGGTAACCTGCAGTCGTATAAAAACTTTTGCTGTTGTTGCCAGCTTAATTTTTAGAAAGGTCTTGTTCTTTTCTACATTGGAGCTGTTTTTGTTTTGTTTTTGTTAAGTTGTTTTTGTTTAAATGCAGCTGTATGTTAAAGGGTTGAGCTCAGGAAGCACACTGTTAATTTAGTCTTACAGTTTACAATTATTTTATAAAATCCAAATGAGCTACACAGTGCAAAGTAAATACGGGTTTTCAGTACTTGACTCATATACAGGTATGCAGTTAGCTATTGGACCCTGATGAAATCTTCATGCTCCAAGCTGTTGGATATTGTTGGTAGTTGTTCCAGTTGAATCATCCATGAAATATTCACAGATTTATAGTCAGCATAGAAGTGAAACTGTCAAAACAACTTGCCTGATAATGACAAAGAAATAGCTATCGGAGAAGTGACAGGCAGCTTGAGCACCCATTTGCATTTTGTATTATTTCTGAAAAATGCGTACTGTGCAAAATGTACTTGTGGAGATTTTTAAGAATTTTGAAATGTTGAAGCTTGTCATCTGGCTATTGTTTTTCATGGGGTTTGACTATTTTTCCTTGGGGAAAAAAAAAAAAGAGGAAATAGATGAATGACTTATTACATGTATAAGCATGTATAAGGTCACCAGGCAGGGTTTTTGTTTGGGAACATCTCTTACAGGCACATGCAATTGCAGTGGTAGAGGAAGATTTGGGCACAGAAAGGTGCAGGAAGGAAGCAGAGCTTGGAGTACAAGCTCCATACTTTGCCAGTCTCTGGCCATCCTGCGCTGTCTGCATGAGCTGTGTGGGCATCTCAGTCCGTCAGCAGGCGAGCTCCTATTCCACAACTTTGCTGTTACACTGCTAGCGACTACTAAATTACTGTTGCATCTGTACTCCAGGTGGAAGTCAACACTTTCAATATAATATGTTTAAAATACTGCAGCAAAATTCAGCAGTTCTTGTGGCTCCCCTTTTAGGACACAAATTGGGTTTTTCTGTTCAGAGGACAACTGACTTCCTACTTGTTTTCTTTTTTTCGGTTGATTTGGGCTTTTTTCTGATCTGGTTCCTGAAGAGACTTCCTTCCTTTTTTTCTGCTGCTGTTCTGTGGTCAGATTACAGTGAGTCCAGTTGAAATCTCTCCTACCTCTCCCTGCGCTATCCTTTCACTGTCTTTTCGTATCTCTCTCTGGACTCTTTTTCATTTGGCTGTTTCCTGTTCTGGTTGATCAGCTGGTTGCAGTGATGAAGCTGGGACAAGCTGATCATGAAATTGTCTTGATACTCCTGAATGCTCAGCCAAGGAAATATGTAGAGCACTTCCAGGTGAGCTAATGGACTTGGAGGAGTGTTGAAGATTGAGAGCAGCGCTCCCAATGGCTTCCTTGAAGCCTTTCTTTTCCAGCCCTGGGTGTCTGTCTCTCCTGCCCTGTAGAGCTCGAGCAGAAAGGTCGCTTACCCTTATTGTGAAGGGCCTGCCCACCCTGGATTGCTCTTAACAGTCAAATGTTAAGTCTAGAAATAAAGAAACTAAACCCTTAATTTGCAGGGGGGGTTTTTTGTTGACATCAGACAGAGAAAACATAGGCTGTATAGAATACCTGTAAAATTAAGGGGGATAATAGCGAAATATAGGTGAGGTCTTGGGGATTATTAAAATGCAAATTGAGAGTGAGAGGGAGGTGTCAACATAGGAATGGTGACATTGGTGTAGGATGCAAGATTAAGGTGCATAAGGAGTCATGGAGAGAAAAGCAGCAAGTCTGTGGTGCTATAGCTTGGTGTTATGATGCTGATCACATCTGCCCTGCTGAGCTCCCCTCTGACAGACTGAAACAGTACAGAAAATCCAAACATCATTGCTGAAACAGCTTTACAGCTAATATACTTTGATTTTTCTACCTTTAGACCTGTAACATGCTGTGAAAGCTTGAGCCATTTTATAGCTACAGCAACTCCCTTCCCTCTTCTGTCTACTAGGTTTTGCACAATATTTTGTTAAACCCACAAGTGTATTGGATTCACTTTTTGGGATGTGAGGAAGTGGGATTTTTCTTATTTAAATTAATGTGGGAGAGGTGGTTGATTATCATTCTTTCTCTGAAATACCTTTGTTTTGGGCTGAATTGGTCTGGAGCACCAGGTAATGTGAGTGTTGCCTTGTGAGAACTCTCTGTTCTATGTAAATTTGAGGTATGTACAAAACTGATGCAGAATTAAAAAATCCCTTAGCAGCCTTTCTTGACATTTGTATTCAGGTGGCCTGTAGTGATGTAGTTATGGGTTGCATAGGACAAACTGTCATAGTTAGATGGCTCAGAGATCCACATGATTGTTTTTCTGCAAATGTGATGAATATTCCCCATGTCGTGCTTGTCCTTGCCCACAGGACATGCCATGTTGAGCTGGGGAGCGACAAGTGTCAGTGGGTCCCCAGTTGGTAATGCAAGGACTGTCTGTGTGCCTTTCTTTGGGAGTGGGTGAGCCATTGCCTCTTCCTCTGCGGCCAGGGCTGTCAGTCTGCATCTCTCTCTTTCATCCAGCCTCCAATTTTTCCGTTCAGTATGCAAGAACATCATACCCTTTGGACCTGTACCCTCTCAAGATTGAGTTGAAATTAGCTAGCTGGTTCAGCAGCCCTAAGGGTAAGGAGGACAAGACAAGTCTCCTACACAAGTGTTGTTTCATTATGAACGCCTGCTATGATTATGGTGTGTAGGTACAGTGTGATGAGTGGAAAAAGTGAGTAATTTACCTTAAGAGTTGCTACTGGTGGAGGGGGTTTGATGGTTTGTGGTCTCAGATGGTGGGTGCTTGGGAAAGGAGGAAAAGTGCAATGTCTCTGCACACACGTGTGCTTTGAATACTCATTTCTGGCTAGGCACAGGCAGTTCTGTGATCTTAAATCCATGTGTTTGAGGCGATCTTCCAGTGTCTCTTTGCTTGGAGGTGCAATTATGTTGTTGATTATATGAAATGAAAGAAACTTCGTTAGCTGGAGAATTTTTGTTTGGTTTTAATCTCACAGGCAGAGGGGAGGACAGTCTATTTTGCTTAATGCAGTGGTGTGCTGGAGAAGCAGAACAGATAGAAAAAGAATTCTTCGTAATTCTATGTTTATATTATTTTCTTCTATTTGTCAACTTAATTGTTACTATTTTGATGACTTTGGTCAGATGGATTTGGGTGAGTGCTGGGATGCATGATGAATCTCTCCAATACACCTGTTCAGCATGCTGATAAAAGACTTCCTTTAAAGAAAACAAAATATTTTTAGGCTACTAAAGCCCTTTGGGAGCTCCGTGAATGTGGTTTCAATGCCTGTGTTTGTATTCCTGGTTGGTATGAATAAATAATGTGCTAGTTTTTGAGAACTGGCTGCCACCTGTCCAGCAGTTACAGAAAGTTTAATTACAATAGTGTAGGGTACAATTTATCAACACCAAAGAAAAAGCTGTATGTTTTGACACATTGTGAAGTAACACAAACAATAGGAAAGTGAGGATCTTCTGCAGATGTGGCAGGCACTGGAAGACCACCTTAGAAACCAGGGAGGCTGAATGGGGGGAGAGCTGCTTACCATCACTGTCAGAGTAGATGTTCAGTTAGCTAAAAGCAAATTCCCAGACTGCTAAGCTCTTAGCTTGCTTATGAGCCCCCTCTTGACACTGCTTAGTTTTACCCTCATTTAGCAAACCCATGCAAAACTACTGGAAATTCAGAAAGTCTTGCCTGGGAGTGAGCTGTTCTTTCTGGCTTGTGAGGATTGGCAGCCCTGTGTGTCCCTGCTCTGGTTGCCTTACTCTTAGTGGACCTGAAACAACACATAGGTTTTTCTCCTTGCTGTGGTCTTCAGGATGTGATTCCAGATAGTGAGAGTAGAATGCAAATTTTAATGTTCTGAAATAATGAGCACTATTAGCAGCAGAACAGAAATAGATCAAGTTGGATCAGCCCAAAGTAATATTATTGTTTCTTACCAGAAGAGAATTCTGAAATAAACTGGGGAGTTCACTGACCACAATCCTGGGTTTTGGGCTTTTCTAATTTAAGCCAAGGACAGGAAGGCTATACATACATACATATATATATATATATACATAATAATAAGTATTACTTCAATTTGTTGCTTTAACTTTACAGAGATAACACATACCTTTAGACTTTGCCTCCCTTTCCTTGGAAAAATAATTGAGTCATTAAGTCCCTTAGAGTAAGTGGCTTGTGGTTATAAATAAGTGGTTATAAATTTTGACTCTGTTCCATGTACACATGAATGCTCTGCTCTTACTTGTAGGGCTTTAATTATGAAATAAAAGTGAGAATATTTTTTAAAAGTATGATTAAAACTACCAATTATCTTGGAAATTGCCTCTGGCTGGCAACTTGGGATTTCAAAAAAGAAAGGAAAGGAATTAAGCTATTCACCATTTGACAAAGGCTGCACTCTGAGTGCTATGCAGTTTTGTAAGGAAATAAATAGTCACAAATAATGTAAGGGAAGTATGAGATGGCACCATTTTTTTCTGGTTGCAGGGGATTCTTGAGCAATCATTATCCTTTTGCTGTGTGAAACCTTTCGCTGTTGTGTCCATTGTATTTCATCTTTAATTTATATTCTTGAAGTCAGTTGTCCTTGTAATTCACTTGAAAGCTGTCTTTCTCCTTTTTATACAAAGAGTATCTCTGGCAATGTGAAAGGTACAGTAATCCATTTTAAATTCTAAAGTTTGACAAACCAGAGGTGTGAACAAGTAAGGTTTAACAGAGTTACCAACCTACCAGTTAGTAATACCTACAAAAATTCACATGTCTTTAATTCATAAATAAGATGGAAATAAAGTAAGTGCACAAAATTAACTGCAAATGCAGTTATGCCACATGTTAGGGCGGCTGTGTAAGAGCTCTTACCTGGTGACTTTTTAATATCCTGAGCATCTGGAATAAAATGCAATTACTGGTAAAATGCACAGATTACCTAAACAATGTCTTTTACAAGTTGCTGTGCTGATTGGTGGAGAGGTCAGTGGTAGGAAACTCTAGATACTTGCTGATGTTGATTCCTTTTCATCCCATATAACATGTAAAGGCTAGGGGAAGTTAGGGTAAGTGTCACTATTTCCATCTTAAGATACTCATCTTTCAATGTAGGGGAATTGAAGTGCAGTAACAAGTCCAAGGGTTTCTGGTAAGATGTAATCCAGTAGTGTCACTTGATTACAATTTGGGGAAAGAAGAAAAGGAAAGAAATCACAGGATGTAAAAAATAAGATCCACCTTCCGGAAACGGAGAATGTAAATGACGTAGTACATCCTGTGAAATAGCTGTTGTGGAAAGGGCATGAGGACTGTAATGGTTGTATTTGAACCCCTTCATGCAGTTGTAGTCAAAAGATTTTGGGCCAGGTGAGGATGGGGGGGAAACTGGAAAGTTTGACTTTTCTTGAAAGAAACTACAATAATTGTTTCCAGAGCAAAAAGATATTTTACAGCAAAAAACCCTGAAGATTCTCAATCTAAGTAGCTTCTTGTAGTGTGCAGGTACCTAAAAAAGAGAGACGTGTCTGAGTCTAGAGAGCTGTTAATCTGAGCAGGTTAAACTCTACACACATTAATGGACTCAGCCCATTAAGGTGAAATATAGCAGCTGGGTTTTTTATGGAGGATCCACAACATCCCTCTATTAAAACCTGTTCAATCAAGGCAAAGATGCTTTCTAGCTGGGGGTGGGGAAAGGGGTTTCAGCCTTGGCTGAGCTTTGTGCAGTACAACAGATAGGTTCAACCTCACTGGTCCATTCTGGCCTTAATATCTCAGGGCATGTTTTCTGATCTATGCTTTTGTTTTGATTGCTGAGCTATATTTCATAGCTGACCAGGATAGCAGAAAATCCCCAAACCAATCAGAAAACCTAAAGTTCTTCCTCTTCTCCTTTGCATACAGTGCAATTACCAATACAAAGTTTCAATAAACAGTGACATATGGAAATGCTTGGTGTCAAAATATGTACACAGCTAAACAAAGGAAGAATTTACTGAGTTTTTCGTACTTGACAGCCAACACTGACAAAACATCTCCCTGAAATCTAGGCTTGTGCTCTATATGGCAGAGATATATTTTCTGGTGGTAAAGTAGGTTATTTACTTATACAGAAGACCTGGATCCAACATAACCCAGTGTGTGCTGCAGAGGTGTGGGAATCAAGCACAAGTTCTGCTGGTTGGGTGCTGCTCAATTCCTTTCTGATGTGCATGTTACTCCTGTTTCTCTGTTCTGCCTCCCTCAAACTAGTATGTTTTTGTGGAAATAAGTGTCCCCGCCTTTCTGTACTTTGATTGCTTGTAAGAACCCTGAGCTGAAATAGTGTGGAGGCAGTTTAAATGAGGTGATAGTCTTGGCTGCCTATGTACTGGAAACATATAAACAGTAATAATGTATTGTGACACTTCTTAACAATTTTTTTCCTAATAAAAATGTGGGAAGATAAAAACTCAAAACAACCAGAGTTCTTTGCTGTCCTCATGTGTCAACTGATTAAATCAGATATTTGATTATATTCAGGTTTTATTATTGCAAAGACATGGATTGTTTTTCGTGTATGTGTGGTTGTTTACATTAGCTTTGCGTATATATAGGAATATATATATTTAGACACTAGTGGAACAAATTAATTTGTGTACCTGTTGGCTGTTGAGGTTTCAGTTTTCACTAAAAAAGTAGGCTTTATTCATGGCATTTTAAATGTGGGGATTAAAAAAAAGAAGGAACTAATTCAGATATTGCCAGTGGTGTGTCACTGCCGTACTGAAGGGTACCAGTTGAAGTTGATGTCTGTGGTAACATTAGGGTGCTTGATACCAGGCTTAAATACCCCAAGTGTGAAAGACCTTGAGGTTAGTACCCTACCTTAAAACTCAGTTACAGATACCCTTGCAAAGTTTGGACAGTGAGACAGAACCTGGTCTTGAGTCTGACTGAACTTATTCTGACTTCCAGCTTACTTGCCATCAGCAAGAAAATCCCTGTACTGTAAAATGGCAGAGAATACGTCAGCATGGTTCTTTCATTTTTATGGATGTTAAAATTGGTACCTTTACTAAGATAAGAAAGAAACAGTCCTATAATAGACTCCTGGAACAGTCTGTGCTATCCTTGTCTGAGGGCAGGTTAGACTGAGAAGAGCTTGCAAAAGGACTTTAGGAAAAAAGACTGAAAAGCGCATAAAAGATGAAGAATACATTAAGCAGTTTATAAAGCCATTTTCCTACAGAACAAGTGGTTTCTCACTGTAGATCACACATCTTTTCCATGCTTCTGACAAAACCTTTGTTATAACTTGATTGTTCCAAGAGGGGCACAGGTCTTTGGGCTGCGCCCACAATGCTCTTACCTTGCCAGCATTCAGGCTTTGTGAGCAGCCACAGACTGTGCACGGCGTTATTTGCAATGCTCCAGTACATATTCTGGAGCCCAAGCTGCTGCTGACCTGTATGGACTATGACAGTCTTTCCACATGGATAAACGGGCAGAAAGTATTTTTTTGTTTGGTTTTTGGTGTTTTTGCCCATATGCACAAATAATATGCTAGAACTATTTTACATACAAATTGATTGTACTGGTGGAACAGCTCAGCCTTGCTCCTGAGCAGCATTGCTCCTCGCTGTGGTTTTGGTGGTGCAGAGCAGCAAGTGTGCTGCCAGAAATGAGCAGATGTTAGATGTCAGTTTTGAGTAACCTCTTCCTAATTATTTAATTTAAAATTAACATAGCTAATGCGTTAAAGGTTTGTGTCCTGGTAGAGGCAATGCAGACGGTTGGATCACTTGTTAAACCTTTTTCATTGTGAGTGGCTTGTAGCTGTGTAATTAGGTAATCTTAAAGCCCACTGGAAACTGACTTTGGTAGACAGACATGCAGTGTGATTGTGTGTCTTGTCCCTTTAGGAAGCCACACTACTGAAGCAAAAGAAAAATCCAGATCATCCAAAACTCTACATATTAGTCCTGACTCGAAGTGGGATATTAATGGTGGGGATTTTCAATCCCTCTTCTGTTGGCAGAATTAGCAAGGCTTTGAGTTGCCTGTGATGAACTGAAAAACTTCATCTGGAAAATACTCAGTCACTTGGAGATTCAGAAGTATTAGACAGTGAGATACATAATATAGAGCTGCCTTGTTAACCAGTTTAGAAGGTAAAAGTGCTGTAAAGACACTTTAGATTCCTTTGGAACAAGGTGTTCTTGCAGCTGCTGATACAACCTGTACTCCACATCTCCCTTCTGATCAAAGTTGATACAAGGGAGAAACAAGATCCATAGTTTTTAAGGGCTACGTGTAATTTTGAATTCTGTTTTACATACCTTTTTCACTTTACAGTAGCCTTCCAGAAAATGGTTTAGTTTGTGTTTCAAAAATGTAGACTGTTTCTGTGTTAGTCAGATGAATTTTTTTGCTACTTTGAAGAGAAATTGGATGCACCATGTTAGAACACCTGTTGGCTTCCCCTGACCTTTTTTTTCTCCTGCACAAACTGCAAGTATATAAGGTTTTACAAAATAAGATGAACTTGATATTCTTTGATGCTTAATATCAAAATAAAATATATTTTATTAAAAATATATTATTTTCCTGGTAGGAAATATTTTCCTGGTAGGAAATCTCTTTGCGTATATATATGTTTATGTAACACAGTAATTTCAGTTTTCCAGTGATCCTGTGTTAAAGTTCCAAGATAAAGAACTAAGCAGTTTTCAGCAACTTTGAATGCAAGAATATGTTCCACTGCTTGTGCTGCATAGTAAAGCATTAACAAGTGTGTCGAACCCCTAACAATCAGAAGTTACTTGAAATTTGACTTTACATAGTCAAGTTCCTGTATGAGTTTGGGTGCATATTGGGAGTGAGGTGAATAACTAGAGTGACCACGGACCATTCATTTTCTAGGACAGTGTTGTGGCTTTTCTGGAGTACAGGCTGTAAATGTAACAACCTGACTTAGAGCATTCTGCGGGATTTATTTACTTTATATTAGGATTTTCCTTTAGTAATGCATTCTCCAAATGATGCTTCCACTCAGGAACAAGTCTAGGGACAAAACTGGGCTTTAACTTTATTAATTAACAATGTGAGAAGATTTATTGGAGGTAGCTTAGAGAAAACCTGCCACCATAAAAGAGACTTCTGGCAGTGCTGCAGGCTAGAGATTCTGCTGTCATTGGTGGCACCTTCATTTAAATGTATCCCAAAGTATGGAGCTGGATAAGAAGTTCTGTGTTATAGTCATCGCATTATAGCAGTCTGCTTGCATTGGAAGACCAGATAACTACTTCTAGCACATCTGTATTGGTGTTACTATAGACCTGAGGAGAAAAAACCAGCTTTTGGCTACGGGTTGCTTGTTCTGCCTGGCATTAAATTCTCATCTGCTTTAGCATTAAGGGGTTCCTAAAAACATTTGGTAAACCTTGGCATTTAGAAAGTCCATGTTCTTGCCCTGTCTGTTGCATCAGTCTTTCAAATATGTGTCCTGAGTGAACTAATAGAGAAGGAGGAAATAGAGCAACTCTTAATTGGTTGGAGTTCAAAGGCTTTGGGGTGAAAAGCGAGCAGCTAACCCACAGATTTGCTTACTTGCCCCCTGGGAGGCACAGCAGGCACATTGGAACACAGGTGCTGGACCATCTGGGGCACACAGAGCCTTTCATCATCTTCTACTGACTGTAATAGTTTTTCTTATTATAATAAGCCTTAGAAGAAAACACTGGAAACTTCTACAGATTTCCTCTACAGGAAATCTTCATTTTTTTCCAATTGCTTTATAGAAAGGTATAAATGTGCAGACATGTTGAATGGAGTAAGGCTGAAGAGGGCAGGGTGGCAGCTCAGTGTATCACAGCCAGTATTGGTTGTTGATTTCAAAATGTCATTGCTGTCTGTATGCATTGTGCTTTTACTCCTGCCAGAAGAAGGTGAAAATCTGACCATGATGGATTTGATGAGGAATGTTGCAAATGAGTTCATTGAGTCACTAGTTCAGTTAAGGTGTGTTTTTAAAACACTGGTGTTAACAGCTGAAACATGGAAGTGGGCAGCATCATCAAAGCCACAGCTATTTAATGTTTTTTATATTAAAATACCTTTTTAAACAGCAGTGGGGGAACATAGAGTTCCAAAAGAAAAAAATAGAAAATAAAGCAAAAATCTTTTTTCTTGACATCTGACAACACTCTGGTGTGTTTATTGGGGATGGCAGTGTTGAGACCTCTCTCCACAATTATTTGAGATTGATAGGTCCTTAGACAGAACTCATAAAGTGCCAGGACATACATGCTCATTGGGACCTTTGCTAAACCCTTGGGTTCACTGGGCTTCTGCACTCTCAATGGCACATCAGTCAGTGTCATGCCAAAGTGGTTGAATTCTCTAGACATTGCTGCTGTGCCTGCTCTTTTATGAGGAGTACTGTCAATACTACTTCTCCCAGCAAAGCTCCCTTTCAAGAAAACAAATAGATGGTTCTAAGCTTGCCTGCTTAAATTTTAAAATATTTATGCAGACCTCTGACTGGGACTTCAAACAAAGTTTTCTTCTCAAGTAAAGTGTTGCTGTTGTTGTGACAGTCTTGGTAAAGCCAGCTTGTTGCAACTGTTCTGTAAAGTGTGCATGAAGATGAGTCTGAATGATTTTCTTTGTTGTTTTACTCTTTTTAAGACTCCTGTAGGAAAAGGTGAAACAAGGCCATTTTCTTATCTGATGAAATACACTGTAAGTGTATTTTTGAAAGTCAAGTCATTCTTCTTATCCTTAAAGTAAAATTTTGCAACACTTCCCAGATCAGGATGCCTGTCCCAAAAGGCATAGCACAAGAACAAATATCTGTTCCATGGGACAAATTAAAAATCCTGTCTGTGCTGACAAATTAGTCTTAACCTAGACTATTTTGGGGAACAGATGGCACAGCTCTTGAATGTAGGCTTGCTTTTGGTAAAGCACAAATACATTTTCATGCTATAATCTCTCAAATTTTTAGCCCTCTCTGATTTGCAAACTTCTTTGTAGGTATTGAATCCCACCTCTCCTTCTGAAAATAAAGTAGATTGTGAAGAACAGCAACCTTCAGGCAAGCAGACTTCATTGAAAGCAAATGAAGATGTGAGATTTTCAATACTGTAAAACTTCAGACTTGGAGGAGATTTTAGTTCTGTTTCTCTTTGCAGTAAGAGAAGAAGGTTTGATAAAAAAACCAACACAATTCTTGGTGTTGCTTCTAAAAATGCACTTGGTCTGCATAGCTGTGTTGGTGTTAAGTCTGTCCTTACATTTGTTTGGAAGTCTGCTTGCTTTGAAAAGCAGGGATTATCTGTACCTTTAGGGTAGTCCCCAGAAGACACTGCAGGCAGTTGATGTCAGCTGTGTTCATCCTTCTCAACACTTCTGGTGTTGCTTCTTTGCAGTGAGGGAACTGAAATCATGCTTTTGGATAGAGAGGGTAAGACTTAATTTCAGCCTGCTTTAAATGTCAGTGTTTTCAGCATCTATTTTTATGGCTTGTAAAACTAATATAGATGCGAGTCCTGGTGCTTCCCTAGATACTTGGAGCTATGCATCCACAGCTGCCTGATGGAGAGAGTCAGATGACCTCGGTGATATACAAATCAAAAAGAGTGGCTTTCCCCCCTGTAATCATCCATGACTTGCAAGGGCTGCATGTCTTCTCTCCCCTGCGTGCATGTGCCAAGTGGAGTGGGGTGCGCACATGAGGAGGAAGAGTTTGGGCAGGGATTGGGTGAGAGAGTACAAAGGAATAGTTAGAAGAAGTTAGATGGAGGATGCACACGCTCAGCAGAGGCTAGGTCGAGGTCTCCCTGGCAAAAACTTGCAGTGGTGGATTTGACCGGCTGGACCCTTGTAAAAGAGGTCCTTGGTGGCCAGATGCTTCAATGCATTTCTTATCACAGCTGTCATTTTGGTCATTGGTGGTGTTTGGCTGCTTCAATCTAGTGCCAGCTGTTCTTGGAATCTGAGCAGAGGTAGGAAATGAAAGGTCATCAGGGATGATAAAGGCACAAAGAAAACAGGCACATGAAACCAAAATTTTGATTGCTTGGGCTCTTTTTTTACTGGTTTTTAACAGTACTGTAAGGCAAGTGAGTTTTGAAGAAAAGTGAAGTGACTGCTGTATTGCCCTTGCTTCTTCCAGATCATGGGAACATGAATATTCATGTTGAAATTACTGCTTTGCTGGAAGAAACCTGCTGGTTACGCTTTTAACTGTTACTGAAGAAGGGGTTAAAATTAATGTTGCAAATTTTGAGTTAGCTGCAGGATTGAAATGTAAATGTTGGAGCACAGTTGTTATGGTGCCTTGCAGAACAGCTGGGAGAAGGTATTCAGTGCATGGTCCATATCAAGACAGGAAAGCTGTGTCTCAGGAAAATAAAATCTGTCAACATTTTTTTGCCCTAAGAAAGAAAAATATCCTGCTCCTACATGTCAGAAGTACCTTCCCTGGCTGAAACGGGTATAGGATGTTATGTCAGAATGAGTGATGTGTTTGTTGCAGGGATTTTGTTTGTTTGATTTAAGTTGGGCTTCTAGAAGATATTGCTAAATCTGAGCGATGTACCTTGAAGGTGCTGTTTGCATTGAGTCTGTTGTTGCATGATCGTCTAAATTGGTTCTGGAATCAGTGGAGAAACAATGACAGTCCTTTCAGTGTAAGCAAAGACAAATGAAAAGTTAATGAGAGAGAAAGTGTTTCTGTAGCTCAAATGGGCACTTGTAAGATACTTGTAGGCGGTTGTTAGGGCTCCTTATGTCTTATTTTCCTAATTGTGTGGGATTGCATATAAAAACTGCACAGAAATTTAACAGCAGATATCTCCAAAATTACCTTAGTGACTCAATTTTAAAAGGGAAATACCTTATATGTACTTACTGTAAAGTCAGTCTGAATACTGAGTCATTTTTGGTAATCTTGGTTGTGCAAGATCTGCAAACTCGGTAGACTGTGACAAAACCTGCTATTTTCCTCCTTTCCCTCGATTTTAAACCATTCTGAAATGTTCATAGATGGTTTATTCTGAACTTGCATATTGTAAGTCCATAATTAATTAATCTCGGTTTGTTTCTGTTGGAGAATCAGACAGGAGCCAACATCATTCATATGCAGAGAACTTTTAAGAGTGTTTATCATAGACAGGAAAACATAGAAGTCAGTATAGAAAATATAAATAGCTATTTATAGTACATGCTTTTACTGAACAGGGGCTAAGACATACCTGCCCTCATTTTGCCCCTGCTCCAGATAAGCAGGCAGCATCCAGAGAGGTGACTTATCTTGCCCTCTCCTTCACAAACTGGGCAAGATCAGCACATGAGGAGAATGATGGATACTGGTTGGTTCAATGTTGGTTCATCTAGTGTCACTCTGAAAAAGAGGCCTTAAAATTAACTTTTAGACATTGCAACTACTAGTTTCTCCCATGATTTTCCTCCCTTCTGTTCCCTTCCCCCAGTCCTTCAGCAGCAGTGTGGAGGGAGCTGTACCAGGTGCTGAACAAGGACTTCATGAGATAACTGAGCTCTCCTCTTCTGCTGAGGGAAAGACTGTAACCCTATATTACTATGGAAAAGCACACTGCAAGATATGTTTTAATTAGAATGTGTTTTGGTGCAGTGTAATTAAGGGTAAAAAGCTTTGCTTACTGGAGTAGGGCACTTTATTATTGTACTTTGCTATATCAGATTCTTATCATTGCCTTGGAGAGAAGGAAATGAGAATATTCACAGTAACAGCCTGCATAATAATTTTTTTGGGAAGGCTGCTCCTGAGTTTGACTTGAGGCAATCTCAACAAGATCTCATGCTGGAGGAATGTAATACTTCAACTGTAGTATTGCATGGCACTTCAAGAAGAGGGCAGACAGAGTTGAGCTGACTTTTTTTGGTTGGGATAAACAGCTTTCTAGTAATAAATGCACATCAACGGGGACTCAAATGTTGAAGGAGTATTACAGTATTTTTGCTGTTGAAATAACAAATGAAAACTACCAGATCTTCCAAGATGTATATAAGCAGAGAAAACAATTTCAAATATGTGATTGTTGGCTAGCTGCATTTTGATTCAGATTTGCTACAACATTTTGGTATGGCAAGTCAAAATTAAATAAACCAACTAAGTGTCAAAGGTAATAATTCAGTGTTCTCATAAAGTGTCCTAATGATATGTTTTTGTAAAATTCATTTTTCATCACTTCTTCATGTGGAAAATATTTTTATTTCTTGCCTCTCTCTCTCTCTCTCTTCCCAACCCACATTACCATCTTTACAGAACAGAAGTTATGGTTCCTGGTGAGGTTACTACTTGTATATGTAGTGCTGAGGAAGATCAGAGGCTTTCATGTCATCTCATGTACTGATAATGATACCAACTTCTTACACATAAGTGGTCACAAGTAAATATGAGCTTAAGTTTGCAGGAATAGTCACTCTACAGTATTGTAAGAGATTCCTAACTCCAGAAACTGCAATGTAGGGTAGGTTCAGTCATTTGGCACTCTCAAAAGTAAAAAGTGCAGTATTTCTATTCCTGTCTCTCCCACTTTTCATGTCTGGCTGCTTATTTTTCCAGCTCAGTTATGCTGCTACAGTAGTCCCTAAAGCTGTGCTGAAACCAGATTGTTGAAATTTCCACTCAGGTTTTAACAGTGGCAACTTCTCTGCTGATAGAGAGTGGAGGTACCTCTAACAGAGGAAGTACTTCTTTGAACTGGGTATATATTTTCTGTTAAAAAATATCAGTTGGTATAAAACAGAATATGTTGGACTATTTTTATCACAGTTAACACTCTGTGCCTTAAATTGTCATGAATTTTCACTCGCAGGAGAGTCCATGCTTGATCTGAGTCAAGAGATGTGGTGTGCTGTGGCCAACTGCTGATCCCCAGGCATTTTGCATTGGGAAGCAAATATAGTTGAGGGAGAGTGTTTCACAGCTAAATGCTGTTCACAAGCCTTCAGCTCAATTCCTGAAGATAGCTGTGATTGTATTGGAGGTGTTTTAGCCAGATGTCCTGCCACATGAGTGTTCAAATTGCAGAGAGATGTAGAATAGCTTTCTTTAGCCTTTGTGTGGTTAGATAAATTAGCCAAGAGGCGCATGTACTGTCATACAGAAGAGTCCTCCTTACATTGTGTCCAAGTTGAAGTTGTGCTGCAGTTAATTCAGGTTATGTGTTTCTGTTCCATCTCTTACTGATGTTGCTGGGAGGGCAGTCTTCTTGTTTTGGTCCTGTAGTTCAAGCATGTCTTTTAGCTGCGGAGCTTGCTGACTAACATTTCTTTTCCAGTGGTTGGATAGGGGCCATTCCAAGCATTTCAAAAGGGGTTTGGCTGTAGGGCACAAGTTAGTTGTTTATTAACTTCACTGAAATTGGAGATGTAAATATGGAAACATGGGGAGAAAGTTAACCCAGCCCTTCATGCTTCACAGTTAATCAGCCTAGAGCTTATATGGAAAGAGTTAATTATTTGAAAATCAGTTCAATTCCATGGCTCTGGGACTTTTGATGACTTTTTTGATGTCAAAATCTAAAAAGCAATAGAATGAATTACCCTAATGATCTTATAAATGTAATTTAGCAAATATTTTTAACTTAATATATTAAATATATCTAGATATTTTAATATATATTAATTGTTGAATGCATATTTTTTTCTGTAAGTAGAGTAGACGCACAAATTCACAACAAAAGAAATTAAGTAACTTTCAAATACAGGCTGGCCAGGGCACATTGGATGATCGATATTTATATATTGATTACAAAATTACATATCAAGTGTCTGTGAAAAAATTAATTCCTTACTATCCCTTGTGTATCCCCCTGAAGAAACAACACAGTTGCTGTTATATTCAAAGATACTGAGTTTTCCTATGGACTGTTCTAATCGGTGTGTTTCAGGGTCTTTTGTGAGGAAGCAGATTGTATGTTGAAAGTTGTCTCCCTACTCTAGGCTGTGTGTTACTAAATGTTTTGCAGGTGTCCCTTGTGGACGGGGTGAGAACTGGTGAGCTGGGCTGATGCCTGCAAGTCTCTGGCTCCGCTGAAGAAACAAACAAGTTACCACATGGGGCCCCGCTCTGGGTGACTGTTCAGCATTCCAGCACTCCTAATGTCTACTTTTCTTTGAATTAAAGATCTGGTGTTCGAGGCATTTTGCTAGTTAGTCTAGGTTTCTGACTGCCTTTGGTGCCTGAAGATAACAATTCACAAAATTCTTAGTGTTGGAAAGTCACAGAATTGTTTATTTTGTTTAAAACCTGAAAAGTGCTTGATCCAGGTAAAAAGCTAAGGCAACATCAGCATCTTTGAAACACACAGATTGATTTTACAGATTATTCTTTTATTTAACCTAATAGTATATTCCTACCCAACAGTCAATCTTGTCATTCTTTAAAAACAAATAAATCATGTGAACTGGTGAGCAGTGTTTGGCATACTGAATGGGCAGGGCCTCTTGCATTTATAGCTTTGTTTTCCTGCCTTGTCAAAGGATGTTATCTTGGGGACTGAAATGTTTTGACCTTCAGAGAGATGAGCTATAAAGCTTACCAGAGGGAGAATCAGTCCTTGTCATCTCTCTCCACATTGTTTTTCACTTCCCCCAACTATTGTATTTCAAATCCCAGGCCTTGATCCAGCCGATGCACAATTTTTGTAGCCAGTTTAGTCAGGGATGTGATTTCCCCTTCTTCTGCCTGTTACATTCAGTTTGTGGCAGTAAGGTTTGCTGTGCGGAGTCAATGCAATAAAATTGTTCCCTCCTTGTGCAGGAGGATTAGCTGTAGCAGCAAAGGGCTTTTGTGTTTGTCCACCCATTCCACAGCATGGACTGACTGCTTTAAGTAATGGGTCTAATCAGAGCAGTTTGTTTTCTGTGTTTTGATATGACTGTTGAAGTGTTGTGATGCTTCTCACCTGTGTGAAAGGGAGGAACTTGGGAGTGCAACCACGCAGGTTCAAAACCCTGCTGTCATCCCTGTCCCAGGGCATAGAGGATACTTACTCTATCTGGGTGTGCCTTCTTCAGTGTGGTACCAGAGGCTTGCGGTGCTGTTAGTTGCAGCAGCATCTTACCTGGTGTAGGGATAGGTTCCCTTTTGGCAGAGTTTGTAATAGGAAGCTAGAACTCGTTTTTCTCTTAGGAAGCCTTTCCTGTCTAAGAGTACTTTTCTCATATATAGCTGGATGTTTTTCTTTTCCTTCTCCTTTGCTTACCTGACAAAAATTGCAGTATCTCTCTAGTCTGAGGAGGGAGAAATCCTCAGTGTGTTACAGGCTGGGCCAGCAGTGAGCCTGGGAGAGGGAGGCCAGAGGCGATGATAAAGCCTGGCAACAAAGAGAGGTTTATGCCTTTCTTCAGGCCCCGTGTTCTGCAAGCGTGGCCAGTTTTTGCTTTTTAGTGTTCTTGCCTTCAAATAAATCTTTTAAATTCCTTTCACTGCTGTGGCATTTTGGGGGATACCTGCATATATCTAAATTTACACCTGGAGTTGAAATGGCCATTCCTATTTAAAACATAAAAAATCTTCCATACTTGGGCAAGGTGTATTGTTACTATTGTCTTTTAACAGCATGAATGTCAACAGCTAACTTTTGGTATGTGGTATATAATTATGAAGCACAGGGTAATGATTTCAGTCTATTTTATTTGTGATTATGATTCAGCAGTGAAAGACTTCACTGAAAGCATGCCCGCTGCTGGAAGTTACAGTGGGAACTCTGAACTGCTGCAGAGCACTTCTGTCTTCAGGCACCACAATGTAGAGATTTTTCAAGTGGCTGTTTTGGGGGAAGATGAGATGTTTTATTGTAAGAGTTGCATGAAGCACTTCTGAAACACTGCCTTTTTTTTTTCCTTTCTTTCCTTCCACTTCTCTTATTTCCTTTGGTTAGTTAAACCTCACTAGACAAAAAGTTTATCTATGAGCAGTACCTTAATACTTTTGGCAATGATTGTGGTTCATATCAGGATGGATTAATCTTTTACATCAAATTGCTAAGTGAGGGTTTTTATTTCAGACAGATACCTCCGATGTCAGATCACACGAAAGCAGATCACCGTGACAAGCTGGGCACTGCCATTAACCAAGTAAGTCTTGCATCCTAACCTTTCTAAAGCAAGCTTCCCTGTGTCCCTGCTGCAGGTGCGGCTTTGGAGGCACTCCGGAGCTTGGAGGGGCTGGGAAGGAGCACCTTACAGCACGCTGGTGCCATCTGATGGTAAGCTTTCCCAGCAGGTTTTCCCCCTTCCCATCAGTATCAACAACCTTTTCGTTTATTTTTTGAGAGTTTGGTGAGATGGTGTTAAATGCATGGGTTTTTATATATCTCCCAGAAAGAGGAGGACTATATTAATTAAAAAAATCTGGAATGTTTTGTGTAACTTTCCTTAATTCATCTTGTGTTTTAAAAACAGCTTTTAAATTAAACAACCTACAATATGACTTTTTCACTTAGTTTTCTTTTTTTTACTCCCCAGAAGTAACTATTAATTACAGACATGGTCTTCCTGTGATAACTCTTATGCTGCCCACAAGAAGTGAACGCTGTCAGTTCACTGTTAAGCCGGTGGTGACCACTGTAGGAGCATTCTTGCAGGATGTGCAAAGGGAAGATAAAGGAATTGAGAGGGCAGAAGTCTTTACAACAGGTATCTTACATTTCTGTGATTCCCCAAAATAAATTCATTGCTTTTCAAATGGGCCGTACTTCCCCTCTGAAGCACAAGTTCAGTCATCCACCAGGTTTGGCTGATGTTGCTGTTGGGGTAGCTCTTTAATGCTTATGGGGTTTATTGAGTTTCAGATGTAGTATCTGAGTCTTATTAAAAAGGCTGATTAAAACTGCAGACTTGGATATATTTCTGTAGCTCTCCTTTTATCCCAGTAGTGTCCTCTTTTACCTTTTTCAGTTTAGCCTCTCTTTGTAACACTGCCTTTAAATAAGTATCTCTTTTCTGATTTCCTTGACATCTTTTTCTTTCCTTGTCCTCCATGATCACTCTTAAAGATAATCTGTCAGGCTCTTGAATGTGATGACTGCCAGCTGTTCAGTGTTACCCAGAGCCGAAAGGATCCCCTTGCCTTACTACAAACTTGAAATCATATGAAAAACTTACAAGAGATAAGCAACGAGATAATGAGTGCAACAATAAAAAGCAGCTTTTTGAGACTTTGGGGAGGTTTCTTTTATCAGTTGGAGTGCAATACTTTGGGCCCTTGAATTGAAAGGAAACTGATTTGCCAGGGTTGAAGGCTAACTGATATTTTAGCATTGATGAGCTCTTTACTCCTTGTAGCATATTGTTTATTCCATTGTCCCGTGTCTTTAGATAATTTTCTCGAGCTCTACTCACTGTTTTCGTGTGTTTTGTCTCTTTGATTTTCCTGTTGATAAAAGTTAACATCCAGTTAGTTATTCTGGCTCTCCATTTTATTGCCAAGACAATTTGGTTTGTGTTTTGGCAGTGCTTTGTAATTTTTCCACAGCAATTCTGAAAAATCTTGCAACCCCTGTCTTGCTACTAGAGGACTCAGTCTCAAAAGTAGAACTGGGTTACGGACGAGGTTTTCTGAATCTGGTAGAATAGATACTTGAATTTGGCTAACTAAAAGCATCTATTTCTCCCCTTCTTCACTCATGCCCTGAGAAATAAAGAAAAGAAAAAAGGATAGGTACATCCCTGTGGAAAGATCTATTTTCCATCAGTATCACATACGCAGAAGAAAGGATAGGGTCAAGGAAAGTTAGTCCACAGTTTCGGGAAGCCACAGATCTAGGACAAGCCGCTTTAGTCACCTTTGAGAGCACATTTAGTAAAACAGGAAAGTATCCCACAGAGCAATTTTTTAATATCCTCTGGAGCAATCGAGATGTGACCTGTGTAGATCCCAGTGTGTGCCTGAGCTTCAGGAGCTTCGTGTACACATGAACTTTGGTGTTGCTTTTAAGGGTCTGCTATGCAGCAAAAGTAGAAAATTCTCTTGAAAAAGCTAAAAGGCTCTTATCTTCAGAAGCGAGTGTAACAAATGACTGTTGTCAGCAACCGGTCTTCCCCTTAACAAGGAAGTTTTTCAGTACAAAGGATTTCTTAACTGGGGGGAGGCAGAACATGTGCCAGCAAACAGTTAACCTCTGGGTACTGCTATTGTGCAGAGACATCCAGGACAGGAGTGTTTGTGATTTAGTGCTGGATCACATTCTTCTGTGAAGTACATACTTCACAAGTGACTTGATGTTTGGACTGAAAAAGGAGTTAGCTTTTGCTAACACACAACAGAGGAATGTGATTCAGCAGTGAATCACAAAGTCTGGCATTTTTGGCATGGACAGGCAGCAGATTCCAAAGTGCAGAGGAATTTGGGCCCTTTCCCTTGGTCTCATCTTTTTAAACACACACCCTCCCCTCTCTGACTTTGGAATAGAAACATTGCCCCCTTTGATTAACACAGTTACCGTCAAACAGTTCTCTGTTCTGTATTTGTGAAGTGCTGGGCAATTGTAATGTTAGAGAACAGCTTAGATGTTTAATTTATTAGGAAACTGATACTGTAAAGAGAAACTATTGGTCAAGTGCTGAGTGTTGATTTTAAACATTTATTATTAAAGAAAAATATGAAGCCTTGATTTAGTGCAGGCACTTCTGTGTCATTTAGCCATTAAATGAAATCTAGCTCAACTGATAATGTCAGTGCTGTGTATGATGACTTGCTTTCATTTTCTGTGGATTTGGTTTTGGTCCTGCAAAACTTACCTAGACAAAAATGACCCTTTGTCCACATGGGAACACTTGTGTTTAGGTATAGGATTGAAAGTAGCCTTTGCTGAAAGCGTGTGGGGAATTTTCTAAAACAAAATACCTCTCCCCAAAACTTTTCTTCTTTTTAGTTAATAAAAGATTGCACACATTAATAAAACGGTGGTGTATCACATCCAGAACAAAGAGCCTGCCTGACACTTCTTTCGAAAAGCATTTTTTGCTTAATTGTCACTTTATAAATGTCACCTTAATGACGTTTGATGTTTTATTACACTGTAAAAGGAAAAAGAAATGAGTGGATGAGCACATTAAAATTTCATATTTTGGATTGAAAATGATAGCCTTCTGGGTTTGCTTTGCTACCCACACAGAGTGGGTGGGTGAGCCAGCTGGTGCTCGCAGAGCTCAGCAGTCTCAGCCTCAGCAGATGGGGCCCTAGGACAGAGTTCTGCTGAATAAATAATGGCAGCTGTGGGGTCCTCTACAGTGCCTTTCTATGGTGAGCATGATGGAGGAGCTGGGGCAGTACCACAGTGACAAATATTTACCTACAAAAATCTTGCTATTTTGTACCCTGTTCATTATTAGTCTTGGGAATAAAGCTGCTGTTTTGTGCTGCTACCTTAGCCCTTGGCAGGGGCAGTGAAAGATGCCCGTTTTTATGCATAGAAAATGAAAAACAGGTCAAACAGGTACCATGGAGCAGCTCTCTGTGGCTTTTCAAACCCCCATGTCACAGTGATGTGTCCAGCAGCAACTGTGTGTGTGGCTCTGGGGTTCTTGGACCATCTGAACCCCAATGTGCTCTTGGCATCCACCGTTACATGTTACTGCTGAGTCCAGAAGTTCCTTTTTGGTAGGAGCTGTAAAACTGCATGGAAAATCCATAGGGTACCAGTCATTTGAATTTTTGGATTAAAAAGAAAAGTAGAAAAGAGTTCTTCAGAGCTATGCCTTTGTGACTCCCGGTCTGCCTTTTACTGGACAGTGTAGCTATCTACTTCTTAACTCCCAGTCACTGATAGCAAAACAGAGTGATTTTAAGTACCATTAATAAAAATCTGAATGCCATTACTGACAGGAATTGCTCTTTTTAACTTGAAGAGCCTGTTTCAGTAAAGATATGAATCTATAACTGAAGATGAGGTCTTTGAAGGTCTTTTAATTTTCCTAAACTCTGAAGGTGCAAACTTGCGTGCAGGTGAAGAAGCAAAAATGTCAATTCTTATGTTGCAATTTGTTGCTGGGGTATTCAGAACTTCTTTTTCTGCTGCTCTCCCCAGTGGGTTGATTCTAGTCCTGATCACACAAGAAAATGCAAGTCTGCTCATAGCAGGGACAAGTCACCTGACACCACTAGAGAAAGCATTCAGGTACACTGTGTTGATGTCACAGAATCTCAGAATATTCTGAGTCAGAAGGGACCCACAAAGTCCAGCTCCTGGCTCTGCACAGACCAGCCCCAAGAATCACACCAGTTACCAGTTTTTCTGAAAGTATAGTTCCCTTCCAAACATTATTAATGAAGAACTCCAGCACTTTTTTACGGGGTTATCTGCTAATTTTTAAGACTCTTTATCATAAGTGATCTAGAACTGAAATCTTTCCTCTACAGATGGTAGCAAAGTCTCTGATGCAACCTTGATGGAGGTTTTATTGATGAATGACTTTAAACTTGTTATCAACAGCACAGTGTACAGTGTGGCACCTCCTGTGAAAGGTAAGAGCAGTCCTTAATAACTGATTATATCACTTCACTAAGTGAAAGGCATGGGAATTCTCACAAAACTGGAACCTGTCTGGAGAAAAGTATTTCTCCTTGGTTTTGGTTTTTTTTTTACCACTGGATAGTCCTGCTTTTGGAGTTGGAGGTGGGGAAAGAATGATAGAAGGGTGGGTTCCTGAAATGGTTTATATGACAAATAGTTTATTTTCAGATAAGCTGAGTAGTGAGCATGCTACCGAAATGGAAGATATCAAATCCTTGGTTCACAGACTGTTTGTGGCTCTACATTTAGAAGATCACCAGATCAGGAAAGAGAGAGAATTGCTACGGAAACTGGACCACCTGAAAGAAGAGCTACTGCCTCTTGAACAGGTTGGAAAGGGGGGGTTACTTTTTTTTATGAAACTCAAAAGCATTTCGTCAAGAGTAATTCCTGTGGTAGAAGAAAATCTGCATGAATGGCTAGGGTGTGTCTTTTTTGTTTGTTATGTAAACAAATGCTAGCTCAAATGGGATTCACATTACTTTCAGTTCAGTTTTTTTCCCTCTTGTTAGGGATAATCACTGTTTAGAAATCACAACACCTGGAGAAAGCTGTCATGAACAAGCCTCAGCATGGCCAGTGTTGAGATTGAAAGGCTATTTAGTCACCTGTTGCTGTATGAGTTCTGAGACATAAAAACAACAGTGGGGTGAACATCATCTATGGACAAAAGGACTCCTGCTTTATGTAGACCAGCCTCAGTGTTATCCAGAACTGCCTTGAATGGTAAATGGAAATCCAGTAGACACAGGTTCCCAGTAGTCTGGAAGGGCAAACTAAAAGTAGGATTTCTTGGTGCACAAAAGCAGGAAAATCTGGCTGCTCTTGGATTTCAGTCCTTTTATTTCTCAGCAGGGTAAGTCAGTAAAAGATCCTGAAAAAGGATCTAGCCCAGCAGGAGAAAACATAGCTGATGAGGTGCTCACCAGTGGAGCAGTCATGTTTGTTTGAACACGTTTCTGTCTTTTCCTTAGGTGAAAGCCAGAATCATGGACAGTGCAGATGCAAAGACTTCCAGGCTTCTATGGGTTGGCTTAGCTTTGATGTCAACTCAGGGGGGAGCATTGGCATGGCTCACATGGTGGGTCTATTCATGGGACATCATGGAGCCAGTCACGTACTTCATCACTTATGGGAGTGCCATGGCTTTCTATGCCTACTTTGTTCTTACTAAGCAAGTAAGTCCTTGGCTTCTAAGTGTCTGGAATATTGAAAAGGAGGAAAACTGACTCTGAAAATTGCAGTGCTTGGGCTCTGATGAAAATAGAATTTAGTAAGTAGCCTTGCCGTCAGACAGGGACTTGTTTGATCCCTAATGGAGCTGGATACAAACATTATGGAGAATCAAGCCAGGTGCTCTAACACATGAACTGCAGACCAGCCGCTAAGCATAACTGTTATCTGTAAGATTTCATAATCTAGGGAATGAGAAGTGATGAAAGAAGTCTTACCTTAAAAATGTTTGTAATCACTTTGCAGAGTAAATGGCACCTTGCTCATTGCTGTAAAGGGAGAGCAACTATTAGTGCTGTGCCAGTTTGTGAATGCTGCCTTACAGAATATCACTGAACAGTAGCTTTTATGTGCTGGAGTTATGTATAAACAGTGCTGGGTACAAAACCATTTGGAACTCTGGCAGTTGCATTACTGAAATATACCTTATTAAGTGCCTGAAAAAAAGCTATTGCTTTGCTCTTCATAACCTGACTGCTTTTCCGTGACTTTGAATGAGTAGAGGTAAATCTAGGACAACTGAACTGAAGCCAGAAGCAGGCACTGTGTAGAATCAAAAAAGGTTTTCTCGGATCTTATCTGAGCTTCACAATGCAGACTTATTCTGAAATTCTGTAAGACTTGCAGAAATGTCTTCTGTTTTAGCTCTGTACTTTATTCTCAAAGTGAGCATATTGATGTTAAACTTTCTATGATGCAAAACTCTTTTATTGTGGAGGTATTGTGGAAGAGTAACCAACACTTTTTTCATAATACCAACAATCTGTAGACCTTGTGAGACACTCAGTTCCTTTAGTGAGAAGGGGAGATGTGTCTGTTTTTATGAAGAGCTGGCTCTGAATGCAAGTTTTACTCCTTCTCATTGTATGAAGGCCTAAGGCATTCCTAATTTAAGTGAGCAGATAGAGATTACTACTTGGCCTGTTTGAACAGCTGCTGTTGCCACTGCTTAAGATTTTCATATAGTCCATGAGAAACAGTACCTGAACTTTCTCTGACACCTTGAAAGTAGTGTCTATTGACTCCAGTGGCTCCAGTCATGAAGATCATGTGATGTCTGTTATAGTTGAAAATTCCTTTAGACATAATACAAATTATTCCAACCATGTCTCTAAAAGGCCCTTATGACCTGTAAGGCTATAACTTCATGTGTAGCCCCTTTACAAAACATAGGTGTGTGTGGAACTAGATAAATGTTCCTGAAACAGGCTGAATTTCTAATCTTCTAACCTCTACTCAGTTTTCTTCATAACCCTAAATATGTGTCCTCCTTCCTTCACCAGGACTACATTTACCCTCATGCTAAGGATAGGCAATTTCTCCACTACTTCTATCGGAAATCCAAGAAACAGCATTTTAATGTGGAACGATACAACAAGCTCAAAGACGACCTAGCAGAGGTATTTAAACAGAGTCCTTAAATAATGAGATAGCTTTTGGTTTAAGACTTTTTCAGTAAACTCTCAGCTAACAGAAAATTGACCTCATGGTTTGCTACGTACATTCAAAATATTGTATTGCATATAAGCCAGTTTCAGCTGTTCAGATAACCATACAGTGTTTGCTATTGACATATAAACTACTTCAGAGAGACCTTCATCAATTTAATTTAAAACTAGTAAGTTGGTTTATCAGCCTATTTTTTGCATACTCTGATTAATGTTGCATTTTTTAACCGTTTCAGTAGAATAACTTGCATTGCTTCTGGACACTGAATGTTTGGTGAACTGCTGTAAGAGTCTCTTTCCTTCCTTGGAAGGAGATTGTTTTGCAGAGTTCAGCATTTGACACCACAGTCTTAAGTAAAAGGCATAGATTTACAGAATATGGGCAACTGGATTGAAGAGGTAGTGTGTGTACGAGAAACCTTTAGACTTCAGGGAAAAGACTAGGAGATCTCTTACTCCGCATTTCTTACTCTTCCATCCCATTTTGCCAGCCCTGTGTTCAGTGTCTCGTAAAAGAAAATAGAACCTACCCCTAATTTTAGTTCAAAGCCCATAGTTCAGGGCATAATTTCATGAGCAACATTTGATGTAAAGCTAAAGTTTGATGCTCTTTCAGGGGCTTGTGAGTGTGAATTTTGTAATTATGATTTCAGGAAAATAATACTTTGGGTGTGGGTGAGTGGGTTGATGGGCAGGGGTCATGCTTCTCTCTGGAGACTGGTGGAATGACCTCAGCAGGTTTGTAAGTGTTCAGGGTCCTCCATCTGATTGGTTTGGTTTCTTGCCTAAGACCAGTGCCTTCTGAGAAGAGAAAGATACTGCATGTGTGAAAGAGAAGAAAACGGGGATGCAGAAGGATGAATTCTCACTCTTTCTTGCATTGGCAGGCAGAAGAATCCCTGAGGCGTCTGCGCCAACCTCTGCACCTGAAGCTTCCCATCCAGGAAATCAGTGACAAGGACTGACTTTGGTTTTGTATATTTTGGAGTTGCCCTTTCAAAGCTGATATGAACATTTAGTTACTCCATAGAAACTGGATATTTTTGACCATTATAATTTTGAAAGTTGCAATAAATACCTATTAAAAGGTCACTTGATGGTTTGGGTTTGTCTGGTTTTGGTTGTTTTCATTTTTTTTTTTAAATCCTGTGAAGAAGCTGCTGAAGCAAAGTTCTTCAAGGTATTTGTCAAGTCTCATTAGTACAATGGAGGCATTCTGTCTACTAGTAAAATGACAGGGATGTTTTATAGAACAAAGGCTGTCTTTTTAGTACCATTAATGTAGAAGAGCAGTAACTCATAGGATTCTTCTTGCATTGAGTATTAAGGATTCTTTTCCTGCAACTACTGTTTGTTTTTCCGTAGCTCTGTGCATTGACTCTGTTGGTGTAACACCATTAGTGGAGACTAGACTTGCACCACAGGTAAAGATTTTTTGGTAAATACTGCTGGAAAAGTAAGATATTCTCAAACCTACTATAAAATCATTTATGTTTGCTGTTGCATTTTATTAAAAGACTGTATCAAAACATTCAAACAAACATGATTTATATAAAATTAAAAGTAGCCATAGTAAGATTTCACATCTATGATTCAGAACATAGAATACGGGAAGACTTAACTAAAGCAGAGACAGGAAATCTATTCTTCTATCCCCAGGAAAGTGGATTAAGACACTCTGCTCAGTTTGAGTTCTCCACTGTCCCTCGGAGTTAAGCATATGTACCAATAATGTAACAAAACAAACAAAACAAAAAACCCCCAAGAAAATATTCACTTCTAGTCAGTATCATGGTCAATGTCATTGCAGTTCCTGATGTAATAGTCTTACGGTGACAATGCACTATTGCTTTTATGTACACAATGACAGAGTATGGCTGATCTTCTCCGGAGCCCAGAGGAGGAAGAGGCTGATCCAACACCAAGGCCTGAAGTATGAAGGTTCGAGTTATATTCTCTAGAGCTGCCTAGAGCTGTCCAGCAGCTTTAGCTTTAGAGGTACGTCCAAGGCAAGCTTACCCCGAGTCACACTAAGCAAGGTGCACGTGGTCTCATTTCACTAATGCTTGCTTTTCTCCTGAGGATTCAAAGCACAAGCTGTGATTATGCCCCAAACATAAATGATGTTCAAGCAAAAAGAAACCCTTTATTAATTAACCCTACTTAATCAACCCTATATTAATGCTACAATTGTTCAAGGAATTAAGTTCATTTTTAGTGTTGAGAGAAAATAAAAAAATGTCCAAAAAGCTCAATAAAGCCACAAAAATTGCAAGGTGGATATTGCTGTCCACAACTCTAAAAAGATGCCATACAAATATATTCCCTGAAAACTGTGATCTTGGAACAACGTAAGTTAATCTTAAGCAAACATTAGGAATGTTTTGGAAATAGTAAAACGTGCCATACTTAGATGGCAATCAAGCAAAAGGCTTTTTAGAACAAAAGTAATCTGGAGTACTAATTTCAGTAAAATTTGAGCACCTTCTAATAGTTTTGCACCGATTAACTTTTCCCAAATTCCCTGAGATGAACAGAGATGTAATAGTAGTTTTTAAATTGCTTTAAGGTTTCAGAAACTTATATGTGTACAAGCTATAACATTTGACCCCAGCGATGTTGCAAACAATCTTGTAGAATATGTCTCGTGAACTAAGATGTTTTCACTTCTGCAGCAAGTAGTAGTTAATGCTCATCATTGCTAAGTAACAATCTACTTAGATTTTGGATGAAAATACAACTTTTTAGTTAACATTGAGGCAAAACAAGGAATCTGCTTTTTTCCTATGGCATTAATGTCTCTGCACATATCCACTTTGCGGCAAGATACTTTCCTGTTAACGACAGTAAGAAGTTCTGTGAACTCCAAGGAAGATCCATGCTTCCTAAGTGTCTCACACAAATCTTGAATGTACCAGGACCCATTCACAGTTTCACGATGAGAATAATAGCCTAATGTAGAAGAGAAACATAAAATAATATCCAAATGTAAGTAGTAGTGCCTGTTGAAAAAATATTTATGAGGTCACTGTATGCTAGGTACCCTCCATAAGGGATTACTAATGGGTGTAAATCTTACTTTGCCAATTATGTAATTTCACTAGAAAATTGTAGATGGGAACTGGCTTTGAGATCATTTATAGTACTCAGCTAAAAGGAACATGATTCAGGGATTGGTAGCTTACAGGACTGTATATGCACATTACAAGAGAGCAGATGGCACTGAGGACAAGGTAACAGAGAACTGGAGAGGACAGCCATGTGGTGCAGGAAAAGTTACAAGCCACAAGAATCCCACAATCTTGGAATAGAGGGGAATGCTTGCTGTCAGCAGACAGCTCAGCAGCAAGATTGATGAAAATGTTTCTGTTTGGCAAATTAATTGCAGCCTTGACAGTTTATTTTCACTTTTCCTTTAACACTTAAGGTTCTTTCTAAGACAGATTGTCACTTATCAGACATATAAAACAGATGACCTGGACCTGTTCTCATTTTTTTGACAGCAAAATGAAGAAGTGCTCAGGGTTATTATACTGAAGTATTAGACACTGGATGCAAGTTAGAACTTACCTTGTGCCACAGAGTAGCACATGATAAAGTCTGCACCAGCAGGCAGAGTGTAGACACCAGCAGCATCCACTTCAGTCTCATTGACAGTGGATTCATTGCCACTGTCTGTTGCATCTTGGGCAATAACTGGATCATCATGTTTATCACCTCGACATGCCTGTTGGTGAGAAGTATTGTTAGGATTCCACCTCTGCCAAACTGACTTCTGTTAATATGGTACTTCTGGCACTGAGGGGACTTCAGTTCAGCTAGGTTTTCCACATTCCATGAGTCTGGATCATAAAGACTCACTTACTTCTCTATTAGTTAAAATATTGGTGATGAAGTTCACTGAAAGCTCTGAGATGATCTCAGAATCACGAAGACTGGAAGGGACCTCTTGAAATCACCTAGTCCAAGCCCCTGGCTCAAGCAAGGTTTGCTCTACAGCAGGCGATCCAGGAGTATCTTCATAGATGGAGACTCCACAATCTGTCTGTGTAACTTCTAGTGTTTGACCACTCTCATAGTAAAAAAGTGTTCTCTTAGGCTGAGATGGAATTTTGTATGTTTTAATTTGTTCCAGCTGCCTCTTGCTGTGTCACTTGGGCAGCACTGAAAAGAGCCTGGCTCCCTCTTCTTTATTTATTTATTCCCTCCCACCAGGTGTTTCTAACATTGATAAGGTTCCCCTGAGCCATCCCCTCTGAAGCTGAACAGTCCCAGCTCTCTCAGCCTCTCCTAATATGAGAGATGCTTCAGTCCCTTAATCATCTTTGTGGCCCTTTGCAGGACTCACTCCAGTCAGTCTGCATTTTTCTTGTATAGGGGTACCCAGAACTGGACACAGTACTTCAGATGCACTCTCAAATGTATTAGGTGAGGGAGGGGTTTTTAGTGAGAAGTCCGTAAGTGAGTCCAATATTGTCAGTGATGCAGAAAGGCTACAGATAGAGGATAAGAATGTGAGAACACACTCGAAAAGTAAGAAGCATTACTTAAGAACTGTCACTAAAAAGAGAAAACACAAAAAATCTTTACGGTGATGAAGGTCCATCTTGCTATTTCCTCTGATTTTCAAAGGTAAATACTAAGCCAGTTGTGCTGGAAAAGAATGCAGCTGATGAACCAAGTTGTTTAACTTTTTGATGGGTATATGTTACAGATGTTTCCAAGTATTATTTAAAATTGAAATATGAAAATATTTTGCCATGTTTGGCACCAGGTTGAAAAAAAAAGGAAACCTGAACAAGTCCTAATGAAAGATGAATTAACAATGTTCTGATTCTTGCAGAAGCCCTGTGCCTAAGGAATCTTTCATTTGGAAAAAAAGTAATACTTAGAATTACTCTGTAAATTACTATAATTACAATCTGCTGAAGGCCAGGTTCATAAGTGAGTTTGCTAATTTTAATCTAGATAAGATGATAAAACCCATGACTGATTTGAACAGGGGCTGGAACAGAGACCTGAGGTACCTCCCAACTTGCATGATCCTGTGAACCAAGGAGTGAAAGAGAAGGTTATATATGTGCTTTATTTGACCATGTATCACAAACAGTATTGCTGAGACAAAAATCCTACAGAGTCTAGAGAGATGCCAGGTATTGGTCCTAGACCAAAACACAAACAAAAAAATCACTACCACCACAAAAACCAATCAACCAACCAACCAACCAACTCAAACATCCACAAGAAAAGAACCAAACAGAAAAAAAAAACATGAAAACCAGCTTCAGTAAGGATCAAGTAAAGGGACTTGTCTGGAAGGAAGCAATGAATGATAGCCTTCTAGAGCGTGGTCTAGGGCTGTGAGGTGTGAACAGCAGGAACTGAGCTGACAACTTTCCCAAAAAATGGTACTTCCTTCTCTGCCATTAAATGTACACTTGACAGTCAATCTGACATGGGCTTGATTTGTGTTTGTCTTCATAAAATTACTTACTAAATACAGCTATAATAATAATAATATTAGCACTAGTATACATATGGGTTTCTTAAAAATATAAAAGAAGAATCCTTGTCTTAAATGCTTTTAAGGAACAGTTTCTCTTGTGGAAAGACTGTATTGGGAAAACTGGCATCCGTATTGCACTGTTAACTCCACTGAATTGAGAAACTGGTATCTTACCTGAATGATAAATATCTTTGGTTTTCCAACCAGACTTTTGCACTTGTCTCCTCTGAACATGTCTGTGATTGTCTCAATTTTGATTTTGGCATCATATGCATAAACGTGATCATTCTCACCATGACTCAAGAACACACAAACAAAGCAGTCAGCATTGCTGTGGTCATCCATAGAGGCTGAAATAGTCAAGTGATGTTAAAATGAGTAAACAATGATCTTGACGTTTAAAAAACATTGTACATTTGTATCCGATTTAATCCCTGATTTGTCCTTTTTCAAATGGAAGCTATTTTCAGATAGAGAAATATTGCAGATTTGAAGGTGGATTGATTCAAAGTGGCTGAAGGGCCACTAAACGTAAAAAGAAGTCTGTTACTAATTTCTCCCAGCAAGTACTTTCTTTCATCTTTTAGTGAATTCATTAGTTCTCTCCACAGAAACTTCCCTTATACTGCAATAATCTAACCAGTCTAACCTGTAAGTCCTTCCTTAAAGAACTTTCTTATGCACAAAAATTATTTTAAGTTAGATGAACAGGAAAAATGGAAGAAAAGGTATCTGGAAATTCTGCTACAAATAGACATAATATATATAGTCTCCTACCTTCAAAAATTCTCTGCAGCACGACTTCTGCTTTCAGATCATCAAAAACTCTGACTTCAAACCCAAGGTCGGTCAAACTATTATTAAAACACATCAGTATTAGTACAAATCTGGCTAAATTACATGTCAGTTGCTACCAACTCAGTTGCTTTCCCCTGTGAGAGATCAATATTCATGTTTATGTTTTATTTATGAAAAGAACTACTAAAGTTGATTTTGAACTCAAACCGGTGTCATATACAGGTCTGATACCTAAAGTTACTTCAAAGAGTTTGTCCAAAGAAAGCTCAAAACACCTTGAAATTACAGGACTTGTGCCAGCAGTTTCTGTGATGTAAAGGAATGTGCCTTGAAGCTTTTTTATTACAGCTTTCTGTACCAAAGTTGCATAGGAACTTATGTCTGCAAAATATTTTGGTCTCTGCTTAAATGCAACATTTAGGTAACTGCCTAGTTAACCACAATTTCTGAAGTTTAGAGTTTTTTAAGCATTAGTAAAGAAACCAATTTTCTTACCTGCGTTTCAGATTGTTTCTGTCTGCAAAAGTCCCACGTCTGTCTGGCAGTTTTAAATGCCAAAAAAAGTGTTCATGATTGAAGATTAATGCAATTCCTCTTCTTTGATGGTTCATTTTGTACTGTGCTGTAGGATCAAGTGCTTGTCTGTTGCCAGAGATGGAAAACATTCTTGATAAATGAGTTAATGGCTAATTGAGTTACCCTCCTGTATTTCCGCAAGGTAAGAATTTTTGATTGACTAGAGGAGGATCCAGTTTCAGAAGACAAGACCTCCAAATGTGCACTATTTTAGGAAGACCCTAAATCGCTAGGTCTTTTTTAAAAGCTTGGGCATGTTAAACAATTCAGTAAAAACAAGCATTGGGTGTTTACTACGGCTCCATCAGACAGTTTGAAGAGTTTCTCTGCAATGTATTTTTATTTTCTCTTGTCAGGAGGCTGTCTCATTAGTAACACAGTAAGGCATACCACGGTGCACTTTAGGCATGACTCAAATTCTCCATGTTATGTGTTTAGCTAACTATTATTTTAACATAATTGAATAATACACATGTACTTATTTGGAACTGTAACTGTCTGCAGTTTGCTTCACAGCAATAGACTGTAAACTGGTGATGAGGTGCTAAGAGTAGTGCATCTTGCTAAAGGAGAACAAATGTTTATTGTTTATACTAACAAAACGAAAGCCACAACAATACAACTGTTCATCCAAGTTTTTAGCAACCAGCCAACAATATCCTAAAGCTGAAGGATAAAGGTGTTCTAAAGGACAGAATAAATTACCTACCCAGCTTTTAAGTAGAGGGCTTTATCATACACCAACAAACTCATGAAATACCTATGTGTTTGGGAGTAGCATTCATCAATTTTATTAGTTTGTGAGCAAAACACAACATAGAAGCATGTAACGGCATGCTCTGGACTTGGTTGTAGACCCAAAGTTATGTCAACCCTTCCATCCAAAAGATCATTTCCAAGTGTTGACATGCTGTATTTTGAGAGACCAAGCAATCTTTCTGCTTTTGTAGACACTTAGCAGTGCAGAAAACGGAAACTAAAATGCTTCTAGCAACAGCACTGGCAATAGACAAGGACAGCGTTGTAGGTGCACAGAATGACAGTCCAGGCCATGCTGCCCTAGGACTGGCTCTGGTCAGAGCTGTCATTTTTGCCAGGTTACTGTTTTTATCCTGCTATGGGATATTCAGGTTTGGTGCTATTAGTGGAGGAAGGTGGTTAGAGTATTTGCCTGCAGACGTTACTTAAAGATCAGTATCATCAGCAAAATGCTTTGTTTTCACAACAAAATTACTGCAGTTATCCATAAACTATTTGTGCTTCTCCATTATGAGAAGCCCCTTTAATGAAATATCTTTTGGTAATGACTACATAAGAATTCAGAAAACAGGAATTTTGAATGACTGTTCAAAGTCTGGGGGTTTCAACAATGTTAACTGGATAACATAGGAGGAGTTGGGTGCTTTATCACACTATCCCCAGTTTGAGTACTTCACATGAAAAAATGTTAACATTATAAACTTTAGGCTTGTAATTATGAATGCTATTTCATCTGTGCCAGTACCAGAATTTTTTCAGATTTTGCCAATTTCTCTTCCTTAGGATTTGGCTAGATGCAGGGCTAGTAGGGATTTTGGACCATTAGGTCCCTGGATCCTGGACCATTAAAATGATACCCTAAATAGTTCTTTCACTGCTCAGCTGTATTCACTGCATGAGTGAGGCAAATAAAGTTATCAGGCAGGTACTTTACTGTTTCCAGGGCTAGATGATGTTGCACGGTAGAAGAGGAAAAATCAATGGCCTCACTATCCTGTGCTCCCTTTCCTCGAGAGGAATATATTCCTGGGCTACACTCTTATTACTTAATCTGTCCAATTGTTCCTTACAGTGTGATGGTATTTTTGCCATGGTCTCTACACATTGCCCAACATCACTCCTAATAGTCCTTTACACATGCCTTCATGATAGGGGTGCCTCTGCGTCTGGTGTAGCTAAAACTAGAAACTTGTTCTGTAAGTTTGTGGAGTTGAATTGAATAATTCCATCACATTATTAACAAAAATCAGAAAACCCTGCATTGATTTCAATGCCATGGGCCATCTCTGCCAACAGAACTTTACCTTGTATCGAACGCATCTACTTCTGTGACATTCTCATTTCCATCTGTTAGAAATCAAAAAGTGATTTAGCCACAAAATCATTCATTAAAAAGAAACAATTTGAACTTATGCATCCATAAACTCTAACTGTTAATGTGAACCAAAAGCTCATTTACACATCAGGTAAGTAGGCATGCAATGTTAAAGAGCCGCATTAGCATTTGTCTGCACCCACAGCTTTTGGAGGCTGTTCTGAAAGTTCTGATTCCAGCAGTCTGAACCTTTAGATAGTCAAGACATGCATATTTTTCTATCTGTGTATCTGTATCTATACAGACATACTCAGTGATTTTATATAAATAACTAGCTGGCTATATTTTTTTAAAGAGTCTCTAAATAGTTACAATTTTATATAATTTAAAAATACAATGGTGTTTCCTTTATCTCAGTAATGCTGCTAATACAAAGGTGAGAATTCTCTTTGAGGTTGGATGCAGCACATGAGTCACAATAATGTAACATGTATAGCTAATGACAACTGAGAACGTGCAAAATCTATACTTGTTCTTCTGTTAAACTGTGCAGACATAAGTATTTCTGGTAAGAGAATAGACATAAAGGTAACAATGTAGGAACAACAGGGAACACACACATTTTGAGACTGTGCAGAACTACAAACTTGCAAATGCTTAGGCCAAAATATTTATTCCTTTCATTTAATCAGTGAGCTATAAAATCCCAACTTTTGCTACTACTGATGGAGACTACCATTTTGAAAACTATATACTGTACCTGTGGTGGTTAACATAGGTCTGCTATCCAACTGGATGTGGCCTGCAATTAGAAGAGGAGTCACATATACACAGATTTTACAAACTACTTTGTATACACAATACTCCCTTTTTGCATGTTATTAAAGCCTTTAGCAAAACTAACATTACTGTATATTGACAGAGGAGAAAAGTTCATAAAGACATGAGAATAAACTTGCAGAAATCTGGACTTGGCTTTAGAAGCTTTAATGTTGAACAACACAGGAGAGCGGCTCAAAGGAAGTCACAAGTGTTCCTATTTACCTTTAAGCTTCCCACTGGCAAATATCAATCAGGTGTGGTGTCTCACAATTATGCCTAGTATCCTGAACTCACAGAAAAAGCTATTTCATTTCCTTGAAACATAATGTGGAGGTCAGACTAATGACAGAATTGTAAAAGAAAAAAGATTGAGCGTTGATAGAACACTGCAGCAACACTTGTGCCTGTGCTCATAATAGGAAGGCAGAGATCTTAAAAAGTGCATCTGTATGTTAAATTTACACTGTATTTTTGCTTGTGTAACTGAGATACAGCTTCTGCTATTGCTTCAGCCCAAGGAGAGAGGAGCAATGCACTCCCCCCAAAACCACAGTCATCAAAGTTTTAAGACAGAAAATACTGTCATGTAGACACAGGATGAACAGAATTCCTGGGCCAAAGGAAACTGGGGAAATACGGTTTTCCTGTTATTTAAGTTCTCTTTAGTTGGTTCTCGGTGTTCCCAGCTTTTCACTGCCACTCTCGTGTTGGAGCTTCATTCAAGTAAACACTACTTGCATCATCATGACTCATAATTAAGTTTTCTGCTTGTCTTACAGAGTTTTGTTCTAAAAGCTGATTACGCTCAGTGGGACTGTCTTGGATCTCGTGAAGATGTGTTGTTTCAAAGGAATCAAGAATCAGGTGTGCGCCGGATTACAGTGGGCTCTGACACAGCGTGTTTCCCTGGATGGGTTTCAGCAGTTCTGCCATCTGGGCCTTAGGGCATGGCACTCGGGAAGCACCGGGAACCACAAGGAGTGTCTGTAAGCCCCGCTGCCTCTCCGAGAACACCGGTCCACACCGCTCTGCTGCGCCCTCCGACGCTGTCCCTCAGAGCGGACAAAGGAGCCGATCCGATCCGAGCCGTCCCGTCGCTGCCGGCTCCGTTCCGTCCCGCCCCCGTGGCGGGGCGGTGTCTGCCGCCCTGGGCCCGGGAAGGGCGGCGGGACGGGACGGGCTCTGAAGGAAACGTGGTGTGTGAAGTGAAAGGTGCCCGTGTGCATCAGCGGCCGTGTGTGAGTAACTGCACCGTCGTGTATTTATGTAAAATCATCGCCCTGAAACACCCTGGGTGTTTCACACTGGGTTGAGTTTTCCCCTCAAAGCCCCCTCGGCTGGGGGCTCTCCGTCCCTGCAGCACTCGTGCTCCTCAAAATGCATTTCCTGCATTGCATCCGTTCTCTTCGACGGTCAGTGGCATTAAAAACGAGGTTTTAAACACAAGCCAATGACAAAAAACTTCCTGCTGTATATGAGCTTCACAGGTTTGTACCGTGGAGGGATCTGAATTTTCTATCCAGCCCGTTTCTAGGTAGGCTTTAGGATAACTTCGGGTGTGAATATGCACTTAGAGATTGCTACAAGCACAAAAGATTTATCGTGGGATTTGAAGCATTTTTGCCCAGTCCGTTTGGTTTTGCACAGGCTTCTTGCATGGATAAACCTTTGAACAAGATGTCTCCCTTTTGGTTAAAGGAGCCGTGGGTATTTCTAATTGCCTCGGCTTGGTTTTCCCCTTGTTTGGACTTGTTACCTTCAGACTGCCAGTAGGCAGCTGGATCAAGATAAAACTGTTGCTTCAATTGTGTTTACTTTAGTTAGAACATGATACTATCATAAGAGTTTTGCCACTGTGTAATATTTAAGACTCCTATCAAGCAGATTTCTTTTTTTTTGCAACTGCTAATCCCAGCTCTCTCAGCTCAACTAGAGAATCCCGTGTGAAGTGGCAGCAGTAGAACCTAAATCTAGGACTCTGGAAGAGCTTTGTTCAGCAGTTTGAACTCATACAGCCATGTTCCTTGACCCAACCCTTGTCTTTAGATCCTAACAAGGAAAACATTTCCTCAGCTTTGTTTTGCTGGAGGCTTAGAGCATACTCGGTCAGCCACTGAGGTCACATGAGTCATCAGGAACTTGATTGCAATATACGAAGCCTAAGGTAGCGTTTGGCTGATGTGCATTATATGAAAGTTTTTTGATATACGTGCCTATCCATGTTTTGAAATGCTTTCGGATTATTGCTGTAGCTTCACCATAAATGGGTATTTTTTGGAAAAAGCATTATGGATGAATCAGAACTGGAGTCTGAAGAAGGAAGTTTGATTGGGCTCCCCACCGACTGATGGATACCCAGCCAGAGCTGTCCTGACTGTGTCCCCTTCCAACATCCTGTGCACCCCCAGCAAGGCAGTATGAGAAGCTGTGTCTTATCATTATTCTCATCTTAAGTCCAAAACAGCATTGTGTCTGCTGCAAGGAAAAAAAAATACCTATCCCAGCCAAAACCAGGACAAGCATTAAATCTTTTCCATATGTGGATATAAAGCATATGCATATGTAAAAACATATATATATATATAAAATATCTAAGTTCTCAAATGGTATGATTAATCCTGGAGGTCATAACTAGCCTTCATTTTAAGGCTGTGGTCTGCAAAATGCATTTTGTGTAATTTGCAGGTAACTACAATCAAGGATTTCTGCTACAGGAAAAGCTTGCACAAAGTAAAAACTCCCTGGAAAATGTGAAATGCTTCTTGTGGTTTGCAAGCAGAACTACCAAAGTCCTATCTAGCAATACTGAAGCTCCTTTTATAGTTAGACATGATTTGAAGGAAACTCTGGAATGCTTTCATGTTATAATTATAGGTCAATACAGAAGGGAACAAAAACCAGCTCCTTCCAACAGTGAAGATTTTCTGTGTGTTGTCATGATTTAACCCCAGCCAGGAACTAAGTACATGTGTACACATACAGGATGGGGAGGAGAATCAGAAAAAGTAAAACTCATGGGCTTAGATAAGAACACTTTAATAATTGAAATAAAGTAAAATAAATAATAAAAATGAAAAGGATAGAGAGGAACAAAACTCAAGACAGACAAGTGACACACTACTGATGCCCAGTCAGTTCCCAAGCAGCAATCAGTGCATCCCAGCTGATCAGAATATAAACTCCCCCCCATTTATATGACACCCGATGGCCACGGNATGGGGAGGAGAATCAGAAAAAGTAAAACTCATGGGCTTAGATAAGAACACTTTAATAATTGAAATAAAGTAAAATAAATAATAAAAATGAAAAGGATAGAGAGGAACAAAACTCAAGACAGACAAGTGACACACTACTGATGCCCAGTCAGTTCCCAAGCAGCAATCAGTGCATCCCAGCTGATCAGAATATAAACTCCCCCCCATTTATATGACACCCGATGGCCACGGTGGGTCAGCTGTCCTGGCCATGCTTCCTCCCAGCTTCTTGTGTACCAGCTCACTAGCAAAGCATGGAAAACTGAAAAGTTGTGGATTTAAGGTAAGCAGTGCTCAGCAACAACTAAATCATCACTGTGTTATCCACATTATTCTCATACTACATCCAAAACACAGCACTGCACCAGGCACTAGGAAGAAAATTGATTCTATTCCATTTAAAACCAGGACATATGTTTATTTAAGTGTCTAGTTTAAGCCCACTTCTACCTTACTCAACAGCTACCTAGTTGAATGGTAGCATTTTGGACTCATTGTGGTACTTTCCTCATTTTAAGCAAGCAGCGCCATTATTGTTCCCTGCTTTGGTGTTAAAAGATTTTTAGTTACAACCATGGAATTCCAGAGTAATTCAGACTTGTTTCAATTCTATGGTAGAAAATAAATTTCTCCACATTTAGAGGAACCACAAGTTCATCAAGCACAGTTTCGAAAAACTGTGTAGTAATACTTCTCTTGCAGTGCTATTTCATATCCACAAATAAGAAAAGAAACCTTGAGGCTTGGCTGAAGAACTGTAGCAGGAACTTTTTTTAATGAGGCACTTAAATTCACTCTCATGTACTGTAAGCTCCAGTGACAAACCAACCAAAGATACAATTGATAAAACATATAAAAGTCCCTCCAGAGGAGAAATCACATTGTAGTCCGTAAGTGCAGTAAATTTTATGCATTTAGTATGGTTCCTATTCCCTGTTCACAGATGCAATATTTTAATTTTCATTCTTCTCCTATGGATATCTAAAGCAGAATCAGGGCAGCATGAAAGCAAATCATTATGTTTAGAATAGAGGACCTGATGCAGAACTTGAAAAAGGACTAATACATGTAGATAAGCAACAAAAGGTGAGTACAGAGACCAAACCCCAAATAATTCAGAAATCAGTTGATTTTAGCTAGAGAAGTCAGAGAGGGAACAGACGACAGCAGTACAGGCCCAGATGTTGCTCAGCCTCACAGAGGTCATAGGAACAGATGACAAAAATACAGGCTCAAATATCTGTCAGCCTCACAGAGGACATCTTAAATAAAAACATTTGTTGGGCATACTGATCTTAACTCTGGAACTTGCTTTTAGTTTTCATCAGAATGTGCTAAATGAAAGCAAAGATGAATACAGTAGCCATTTGTGCCACAAGACAAATAGAAACAAGTCAACACTACATCCCTTCTGTGCATATAATATACAACATAAAATGTTTTATTTAAAAATAGACATTTGATGAATTCTTAAAAATAACATAGAAACTTTCACCATTTTGTCAAATCAAAAGTATATCCTCAGGTTGCAAACTGTTCATTTTACTGGTCAAGCCTTATAAAGATGAACATATTTGATCTGGAAAGTGCTGCAGAAAGTTGATATAGGATCAGGTAGAAATATGTAATACAGGTGTATATGGGCTTGCAGTATTTTTGTTGTTTTTTAAAAACAAACCCAGAGGACAGCATATATCAGAGAGAACTTATGGCAACTGTACCAGAAACATGGAAGTACAGGCTATTTAAGATGTCATGTTGATGCACACAAACCACTCTTTCCTGTTGGATCCATCAGATGCATCCAGTAAACCTAAAATTTGACCTATATGAAAAATCATCTGAGAATTCAATATAAATCTTCAGTGCCTCTGACATTCCCATTATGGAGGTTTTCTTTAAAATGGCACTAGTGTTGTATACCAGTGTTGTACAATAATGTGCCCTGAGCAGACATATGCCAAAGGAAATTAATTTCAGTTTCCAAGCTTGTGGCATAAAATGGAAGAGAAAGATTTGTGTCTTTTTTTACATTAATAAGAGTATCAAAATGATTTTCAAAGCAGTATATTCATGTCAGTGTTTAATATATTACTGTCTGAAAAGCACAAAGCTTTGTAACCAAAGACTTGCTTCATTTCAGCTGAATCTTTGACTTCATTCTGCACCATGAGATCTCAGGGTCTTCTTTTAGAGATCTGTCTTACCCTCATAAGGACACATACATGCAGCTCTCTGGCTATCCAAGTATGGTTTACATCCTAAATGTATAACTGCATCAAACAACAGCTGAACAGTTGATTCACAAGCTGCAAGCAAAGAAGAGTTCAGTTAAAAGTACTCTTTGAATGGAATATGAAGCTAACAGAAAAAACTCTGGCAAACTGAGAATGACTAAGAAAGAAGCAATCTTATCTGGACATAGGAAATAGATTGTCAAATGAAAGACCAAACCAATACAGAATCATTTAACCTTAAGATTTTTCATATGCCAAACAAAACAAGAAAATTCAGTGCATGTGGAAAACATACTCAGTCTTGTAAATATGAAAGAGCTAGTTTACCCCCTCACTCTTTGCATCCCAGTTTATGCAGAGGTTTCCATCTTATAATATCAGCTCAACAGAATTGAACAAATATTCACCAGTTTGGACTCTAAAGACTAACGTGATTGCAATTAAATTAATTTGAGCAGTTAAAACACAGGCTTGTTCTACAACCTTACTGCTCTCAGTGGGACTGCTTACTGTGAAAGTGACATTGTCTAAGTTAAAAAGTGGGTATGTCGTGTGTCCATCAGATGCAGGCCAACAACCAAGAGTATCATATGGCCTACTACTAAGAAACCTAACATTTATTCACTGTTTGACAGCATTAGCTACTGCCACTGTGACAGTGTTGTTATTCTAATAGTTCATAAAAGAAAACAATTCCATATTTTCCTACAGTCTACTAGCAGTTGTATGTAGTAGACATTTAGAAATCACCCAGCAGAATAGCAATTCAGCTGTGTTACAGGAAATGCAAGAATTATACATGAATTTTGATCAAGTTGTATTCCCATATTCTTACTCCTAAATGGGAAGCATTATCATTTAACTTAACTGAAGGTTAGTTTTAACCCAGATCATTTTCCTACGCTGTGTCATTGCCGTGCTGTAGAAGAATCTGGACTGCACAGCAGAGGGACAGAAGAAGACATCTTTCAGTAACAGCATCAGCTTACGAAAATGTGGCCTTACTGCACAGCACAAAGATTCTTTGCCAAATTAAGCGCAGTTAAACTTGGAAAAAAAGAAAGCTTTTTTCACACTTACCCTGGACACTCTCTGAGATTCCAAGCGTTTTCTGCACATCTCTGCAAATTTTTGAGAGGCAGAACTGAAACTGCTCATCACAGTCATTTTTCTTATTGTTACAAGTATCATAGCATCTGTCATGTTGATTGCAGCATTTTGTCATTGAAGGGATACCAATGTCAAACTGTGAAGAAAATACAAACACACAGGTACTCCAGTGGTATTCCAGTTAAGAAAGATATAGCCTATGAATAGACTATAACAGTTAGAAATTAAAAACTAGTAAGATGAATCCAGCTGTCATTCACTTATCTATTTTGCTGTTCACCTCTGGTAAGGTGGTGTGGTTTGACCCTAGTCACCATCCAAGCACCTAAGAAAGATGCTTGCACACACCCTGCCCTGCCTCATGGAATGGAGGGGAGAATAGGAAGAGTAAAAGGAAAAAAACATTCTCAGTTGAGATAAAGACAGTTTAATATATGAATAGAACAAGAAAAATATGTCCCAAAATAAGCAATGCAAAAGCAATCATTCATCACATCTCACAAGTAAAGGGGATGCCAAGCCAGTCTCTGAGCAGCAGCCTCTGTGGAAGCCATATATAGGCTCTACCACCATCTCCTCCTTACCTTCTTCCACTACTCCAGTTTTTATTGCTGAGCAGTACTATATAGTATGAAATACCCCTCTGTTCAATTTGTGTCAGCTGCCCCAGCTGTGTTCCCTCCCAACTACTTGCCCAGCACCAGCCTAGGCTCTGGGGTGATGGATGGGCAGATTGGCAGAGAAAAGTCCCAAAGCTGTGCAATCACTGTACAGCAACAGCCAAGACTATAAGCACTGTTTTTTAGTCCAAAATCCCAAACATGGTGCAATGCAGCCTGCTATGAAGGAAGGTAACTCCATCCCACCCAGACACAGAACTTAACTGTTATGCCTTAACCCCAGCCAGCAACCAAGTACCATGCAGTGGCTCACTTGCTCTTCCTCCCTTCCCTCCACTGCCCCAAGAGACATGGGGAGGAGATTCAGAAAAAAACCCCTTGGGGGTTGAGATAAGGACAGTTTAATAATTGAAACAAAGTAAAATATAGTATTAATACTAATGATGGAGACGAGAAATAAAACCCAAGAAAGACAAATGATGCACCACAGAGTTGCTCAAGACTCGCTAACCAATGCCCAGCCTGTTCCAAGCAGCGATCGGCCCACTGTAGCCAACCCCCCTCCGTTTATATACTGAGCATAATGTTCTCTGGTGTGGAATATCCCTTTGGCCAGTTCAGGTCAGTTGTTCTGGCTATGCTCCCTCCCAGCTTTTTGTGCACCTCCTCACTGCTAGAGAATGGGAAACGGAAAAGTCCTTGGCTTTAGGGTAAGCACTACTGGGCAACAGTCAAAAACACCAGTGTGTTACCGACACTATTCTCACAGTGAACCCAAAACCCAGCACTGCACCAGCTACAAAGAAGGAAAATTAACTCTATCCCAGCCAAACCCAGGACAATAAGCTAACTCTCATTTTCTTTCCAGCATTAAGGAAAAAGGGTTAGTGTCAGTAAGGACAGCAAGAGTCAGAGCCAAACCCTCGACTCTCACAGTTGTGGTTATTTCGACGCTTTCAAGATTGTAATGAACAAAACACTAAACTGAACATCAGAAAATGAGAAATTAATCATTAACATTACATTTAATGCTTATAATATTTAAAAATGGTTATCCTATGTTCATTTACAATACTAACATTTTCCATATGTTGCTAACAGAGCATGTGTTAGAGCTGATAAGAGCAGGGACATTGTATATGAATGGTGTCTCATTCTTAGAATGGGGGATGGAGGTATGTAAGACAAAGAAGCCCCAAAATGGAAATACTTACCTGAACTCCAAACAGAGGGGATCCACAGCCATTTGGTGGTGATGGTTTATATCCATAGCGAGGAACGGGCTTTGATCCTGAAAAAGGTGATTTATCATGCCTAGAATAGACTTTTTGCATAGAATTTTTGTACTGTCAAAACTCACCACAGGCATTTGGTGCCTACATTTGGCATTAAGCCCCATGTAGGGCTTAAGACACTATCACTCATATTTTTAACTTAAACATATATTCAGGCACCTACATATCAACAATCCCTGCAAAATTACAAATTGGGGGTACTAAGAATTTTTTTTTAAACGGGAACAAGTTACCTGAGTAAGTGTCAATGTTAGCTTCACAAGTTAAAAATAAAAAGAGGGAGCTTGAGTCACTAAAATTGCTGTGTCAGTTAAGTATGCAATATGTAGGATTATATTAAGGAACAGAGTGCATATTAAGGAACTTTAGTGTAAGTTCATGAATACTTCTATGGTTTATATACAATCAGCAGTAGTGCTCTGATTTTTTTAGCTTAACTATAATGAAACATTGTTTTTATTTCTACAGTTGTAATGTTAATAGATTTTAAATTACTACAGACTGCTAAACTCACATCTCCCTGAATACTCACTAGTTCAGCAAGCCAAGGAATTCTGCAACCCAAGTTAAGGAAAACTGGGGAGTTAATTTGAAAAATGACCCTCCAACTCATTTTGGTATTGGAAACAAGCTGAAGCAACAACTAAAAGTAATGGAGAAGAAAAAACACATTTGAAAGGTGCATATTCTAGCTCAGCAGGAAATGTCAGTGTCCTGGTCACTCTTGTGGAGCCACCCAGGGTGCCAACCACAAAACTTATTTCCTGACTTAACAAATAATCCAACACAGTAAAATGGGGGTGAGGCGATTCAAAAGACACAGGTAAAAGTCCCGTTTTGGGGGCACCAGTGGAAAGCCTGGCAAGAAACCCCCTTTCCGGAGCATTGCCCACTTGGCACTTGGGATGGGGATGGCTGGGGGCCACCTCCAGGTGATGTGGGGTATTGATGAGGTACTAACACGAAATAGAAGTTACCAATACTAAGGGAACTAACACTGGGAAGGCTGCATAGTTGAGGCCATAAATGGCTACGAAGATTGAAAAACAGGGAATATGAGAAACAGGGAGTGCTTTCAGTACCTGGCCTTGAGGTTTCCAAAATGGAATGGACACCATATGGAACTAATATAAATCAGGAAATATGTCAAAAGAATAAGATAATTATAGAAGTTTGCTAATTAGACCTGTTCAAGTTGCCAACAAAACTGCTTTAAGTTACTTTTTCAGCCAAGTTGAAAATGACACAGTGAAGATGACCCACAATCTTCATCCTCAAGACCCCCAAAGACCCCTGCCCAGGAAAACTGGAAACCAATGCGCAAACTCAGACGGGAGGAGTGTGGGGCGGAGAAAATGAAAATTACTTCTCGGAACTGGTTGGAATAAGCCCACCTTTTCTAAGAAAATAATGCATATGTATAAGAAAATAATGAATATGCATGTTGTAACTGTATTTAAACAAGCCTGTGAGCACAGACTGGTGTGCATGTCTTTGGTGGACCAATCCCCCACGCACCCAGCGCTGAATAAACATACCTTCTCTACAACTACCTAGTTGTGGGGTCTTTTTCTGCACATCACAGGCAGGTTATCAGGGAATGATATCAGGTTGGAAGAGACCACAGTGGACAGTCAACCTCCTTGCTCAAGCAGGGTTATTCTAATAATAACAGTCCAATATCTTAATAATAATAATCTACTAGGTCATGCCAACTTGAGCTGCCTCAGTTAGAATTTAGGTAAATCAGGCAGCCACAAGGCAGGGAAGAAGCACAGATGTCCTCTGCTGGTAGCAGCAAGCTTTACAAACAGGGAAGATGCATTCCTTCCGCTGGCAAAGGTGGCTGCCGTCAAAAGCTGTTGTTTAAGGACGACCCTGAAACATGTTCCACAGCTCAGATTTATGCTTTTCTATTCCAAACCGAAATGCTCAGGAGTGCTCGTAAATAACCAGCTGGGAGGGAGCAATTCTTTCCACTCCAGGGTTTTATTGTATACATCAGTTTCGTATTCGACACTTTGTGAAAAGCAAACGTCGCCTTTTAGAAGTCGCACTGAGAGAACCTGCTTACATGTATGTATGTTATATACGTGTTACACGTGCATTTAAACACATATCCACGAGCAAGAGCTTGCCTGCTGGGGCTGAGGCATGCACTGATACACACGGACAGGGTACGAACTTGCCGGCGAGGCTTCCCTGCGGCCCCGGCCGCTCCTCCGGGACAAGGCGGGCTCCCTGTCCCTGTCCCTGTGCCTGTCCCTGCCGTCCCCTCCGCTCACCGTCGCTGCACCTGTGCTGGCACAGCCCGTCCTCGCCGCCCAGCAGCTCCAGGGCCGCGTTCAGGTACACGTCGATCTTGTGCACCCCGTTGCGGATGGTCTTCAGCGTCAGCCGCCAGTCGGGGCTCTGCGGCGCCTCCTGGCCCCGCGCCGGCCGCCACAGCACCAGT
>WBMV01003598.1:384541-401926 GCA_013396655.1 Campylorhamphus procurvoides | reverse complement strand
GGGGGGAGGGCATTCCCTAAAGGTGCCAGGGGACAGGCGGCTGGGGCACGGTGATCCATGTACAGGGGGAGGACATTTCCCAGAGCTGCCCAGGGACAGGCGGCTGGGGCACGGTGATCCATGTACAGGGGGAGGACATTCCCCAAAGGTGGCCAGGGACAGGCGGCTGGGGCACGGTGATCCATGTACAGTGTGGGACTGTACATGGGACATTTCCCAAAGCTGGCCTCTTCTCCCGGGGGAGGGCCAGGTTAGACGGCAGGAGGAATTTCTCCACAGAAAGGGAGATCAGACATTGGAATGGGCTGCCCAGGAAGGTGCTGGGGTCACCGTCCCTGGAGGTGCTCAGGGAAAGACGGGACGTGGCACTTGGTGCCATGGTCTAGTGGAGGTGTTAATCGGTCATAGTTTGGACTCGGTGATCTCTGAGGTCTTTTCCAACCTATTTGATTGCGTTTTGGAGAGGAGAAGCAGAAAGGCTGATTTTTGAGCCAGCCATTGGCACCGTGTGTGCAGAATTACAGTATATCCATTAAACTTTAGAAGCCCAGTCTTGATTCGATGAAAAGAATAATCAGACCAAAATGAACTGTTTGGTTTTGAGGATTTCTTTTTAATTAAATTTATATTTTAATTCTAGATGCTTCGCAGATGAGCTAAAGTGGAACCATGTGAAAATTGTTGTAATTTTTGTAATGAAAACTCTGATTCAGGATGTGTGGAATCCCTCAGAAAATAGTAATATCTGGCTTCATGGCAAAAGCTAAATGTAGAGAAGAACAGGAAATGGAAAAGAAACTGAGACACTTTGAGATCAACAGGCAGAGTATAAAGATACATATTCTATTGGAGTGTGGTTTTTTGTTTGGGTTTTTTTCAGCCTCAGCATTTAATATTTTTGTAGTTAACTGAAGCAGCTGGTGGAAAAAGTTCTTTGCAGAAGTTAATTTAAGTCAAAAGAGGGAGCTGTTTGTACACCTGTCCAGCTTTTTCCTATGATTTCTTTACCAAGACCCTGGTATCAACAAAATAATTCCTGTGTAGGAATATACTTAAGTGCTCTTCTAAATAGCAAACCTTGTTGAGGATGTGTGTGTGTGTGAGAAGAGAAGCAGTTCATAGCCTTAGTTTAGTTATTGGTGATCGACAGTGTCTTTACGTGACAAATTCATACTAATGTGGGATTTTTACAAGACTGGAAGATGATGGAAAGTCAGTGAAAATATAAGAACATTCTCTGGCTGTGGTGAATTATAGAAAAATACCACCACAACAACTGTTTTATGTGTTCATATGCCATTTATTCAACAGAATAATTAATGGAGAGGAATAAAGTAAAATAGATATTAAAAGTGTTTGTGATTAGAGTACAGTGAGGAATGTTCTAAAACTATTGAACAGTTTGATACAACTGGCTGAGATGGTCCTGGAGCTATTGGAGTTTTTTATTGAGGGTACAATCCACAAATCAAATTCTAATACTTTAAAAAATTTGTGCACACCTTCGGTGTATACTCTAGCTGCCTCTGAGGGTATTATGTATAGACTGATGTTTTCTTTATGGCAGCAAAGGTTTTAACTTTAGATCTTTGGTTTTGTAGAATTAAATCCATATGTATAATATACTGAATTTTTATATATTTATATTGTTATATAAAATGTGTGTGTATAAATATATATCTACAGAGTAAAACTCTACTTGGTGTTAAGAGTTTGTTGGATACCAGAAATATATATATATATACATACACAGAGAACTTAAGATAATAAAGAAGCTTTTTATTTAAGTTGAAGATTTAAGTTTTAAAATTCCTTTGTTGTGACTAGCTGTTAAATTCATAAAAGTCAGAGCTGGAAAAATTGCCCCAAGCTAGAAGATCAGTTGATGTGTATTAACCTGATACAAATTGTCTGAGTTTGTAGCTGAAAAAACTACCACCATGCAGATTTAATATTTGAGTAATTGTTGCATTACAACAAATCCCATGGTCATAGTTAATCTGTTGATTAGTAGGTGGTCTGAAGTCTACTTCCACAAGACAGCACCCTGAGGGTTTGTAGTGACTAAAACATCAGTATGATGTAAGTCCTTTAAAGTATTCTCATTGCTGTCCTTTTTCTGAAGGTCACATAAGGCCAGTGCAGTCATTTTCCAACCACTGCTTCCAGTATGGCCATCTGTTTTAGCTAAATAAACAATGGCAATTGAAATGCAATATGAAAAGTGGAAAAGAACACAAAATAACAACAAGAAAAAGATATTTTAATATCCTGGCTTTATTAGAGACTTTTGCTGTGGACTCACGTCTGTGGAATTCTCTTCCTATAGGTTCTGCAAAATTATGGTACTCATATAGTGTTAATAATTTTCAAAATATATTCTTTAGAGATTTGTAGTAATTGTTGCTAAGTTAGATGACTGCTGATTGTGAAAAAAGACCTGTGTTTGTTTTTGCGTGGGTGGTATGAAGGAAGTATTGAATATAAGCTCAGATATTGTACCGTGCAATGAGACTCCTTGTCACATGGTGGCTAATCCAATCATAATAGCTGGCAACGTTTGTGTACACACCAGGGTGACCAGCCTCCCCGCAGTTCTCACCCCAGCTCACAATGCCCCAGACGTATGCCACATTTTCTGCATCAAAACAGACCAAGGGTCCTCCTGAATCACCTTTGCAACTGTCTGTGGAGCCATCATAAGTACCTGAAACAAAAGAGGAAATAAAAAGCAAACATAAGTTCATATACAAGCTAGAACACACAGCAGAGCTCAGGAGATTTTTCAGGTCCATGGCACTTCCTGACAGATGTTTGTCTAATGGTCACCCATAAGGGAGATTCTGAACCTATTCAGTCTATTACTTCTCTTTTAGTTTTAGTTATGGGTCTCTCTTTATATTTGTGGCTGGCCCAAATTCTCCTAACTTGCTTTGTTGTGAGTCATGTGAGTCTTGTTTTATCTTGAAAACAGAGAAGAACTGAGCCACATTGCCTATTGTGTCGCAATAAGTAGCCCATAAAAATGGAACAAAAGCTGAAGGGAAAGGTAAAAAGATTTGTAGGTTGATTCCTATGGAAATGAAGATACAGTAATATGTGTACACCTCCACGTCTGTCTTTGGTGGCCTCTATTCAGTCATTCATTGTCCAGTTTCATCTGTACAACTAGTTTCTTTACCAGCTTTATGAAAATAGGGGGACAGGTAGAAGAAGAAAAGCACATGAATACTGAGATGAGAGGGAGAGACCAGCTGTCTGTAAGTGCCCTCACTGCAAGGTCTCAGTCTCAATGTGGACCTTTTGCAACACTAGACAGCAGCCCCGAGGCAACAAGTGTATAGGATCCAGTGCTCTTTGTTTCAGTGTTGACAAACCTAGTTGCTTGCAATTCAGCAGATACAGTGCTTGTGAAAAAACGAATTAAAGAGTAAAAGATGTGATATAAAAAATGCTGCTACAAAGCTAGAGTATGATTTATGCTTTTTCCTATATACTCAGTAAAAGTTTATTAATTTCTAACTCCCTTATTACACTTTTCTGCTTGGTTGACTGGCCTAGTATGAGGGGGCCATACTAAGCATGAGTCTCCAAGTTACTAAAAATGTAACCTCTTTCTTGAACCTCTAAGTTTCTGAGAAAGAGTTATGTGAAGTTTGCAGAGTTGGGATTATTACATAATCCTATGAAACAAGATTTTATTGCCTTTAATCAGTTTAATTAATACTTGCTTGTGTAACTAAGTACTGTGGATACTAGCCCTTAATTTCAAAGTTTGTATTTGCTTCAGGGAGGGGAAGCTAACCCCAGATCCCCTTTTCTGAATTTGCCTTATATGATACTGCCTTTGTCCCCTCCTGGTAAAGTATGATCACTTGAAATACATTGAAGAAAAAGAAGGTAAGTTACAGAATTTGCACAGTAAATAAACCCAGTATCTTACAAGTGTCCTGCTGAATTTATCATAAATTATTTGGCTTTTGTATCTCGTTTTTATTTTCTTGTTAGGTAATTTGTTTAAATATTGCCCTATTTTTTGATTGAAAAAACCTTTGAAACTATCTGCCCTGTAAGTTGAATACTCATTGTTCTTTTAGTCATGTATTTGGCAATACCTTTCATTACTTCAAAAGCAAAAATGTGTATTCAAAATCCTCATTTTAATACTGGGAGTCACAACCAGTTTCCTGGCCAGATTAATCTAACTTTGAAAAGTTAATTGTATTTTCCCATGGTGCAGTGTGGTAGAGGCCAATGTCTAAGGAGATGCATAGTTACATTCTAGTCAGGGGGGCTACTAGTGTGCTCTAGGACAGGCATTTGCTTAAATATATTGCTGAATCAGAATCAAGTGTAGTAAAGGTGGGAAGTTCAGAGCACTGTAAATTGCTTGTGTGTCTAGAAAACATAACTCAAATTACATGCAGAAATTTGTCCACATAATCATAGAAACTTGGCATACTGTCATCTGAACTCTGTTTAGAAATACGTATATAGTGGTGGATGCCGTAGCATTTTGCCAGTACCAATACTGTGGGAATTGTTTTTTTGTCCTTTCCAAGTCTAGAAGATTCTCAGCCATTATGTCTGACCTTCTAAACTCTGAGTTTGATGGTACAGAGATTATAGTAAGTAAATTGATGCTTGCCTGCACATGCCATTTTTTTAAAAAACCGTCCTGGATACAATTCAGAGCAATTCTGAAATAAATTAACATTTCCCCACTTGAGGATAAATTGTTTGGTATAACCTAGAAAAGAAAAGAATAAAATTTTCTGAATTTAAAATGGTAGCAAATATTAGACACATTTAATATAATACATTGAAAGTTATATACATAATTATTTACAGAATATTATCTTCAGTATTATAAACCAGAAACCTTAAACTGCCAGTAACATTTACCCCATAAGAATTGGAGTACGTTGGTCATATATTCAAAATAAAAGGAGAATGGTTTAATTGCAGTGTTAACTACAGTAGTTTCACTTTGTGACATTTTCACCCTTTCCATTTCCATGTCTTCCTCAGGTTTTTTTCTCGTGTTTTCCATATTAAGGTTTTCAGACACTTGGAAACTGGTATATTGCTTTCTGTGAAAATCTAGATGTGGCTGTAACTCATCCTTGTTACCTTTTTACCAGTTTGGCTCTCTCTTTTTGGGGTGAGTGGAGCAGTTATTGAAAATATTCGTGAACTATGTATTCACAAGTCTAAGGAGATGCTCTATTTTGTTCTCTGTTTCTTTACCAGCAATTCCCAGTTGGGACTGCTACCAAGTATGGACAGGAGAAACCTCACAACCAGAATGTGGTAGCTCCAATGCCACACTGTGATACAGAACAAACGCTTCCCAAATCTTTGAAAGCGTGATTACATTTGACTTGTCTGTCTATGTGCAACTGCTCTGGGGTAAACTCAAACATGGTTGAGACAAGATGTGCTGAGTTTGATAACTTGACTGCAGCTCACATCCTCTTGGGACAGAGGACAAGCTGTGACTATGGGTGCCTGTAAGCTACCAACTGCCACTTGATAATATCCTTAACAGGTCTCCACAGCTAATATAAGTATTAGATGGAAAAAAGGAAAATTTCTTATCGTCAGGATAGTTTTCGTCCAGAGGTGTGCTCCATTTCAATTTACTAAGCAGCTGAAACAGCAGAGGAAGCAGTACAGAAAAGAGAACCATCAGTGATAGCTGAATACCGAACCACAGCAAATGATTTCTGTACTCACCCTCTTCTGAGTGCTTTGTGCACAATTATTCTTCAGCCTTTTCAAAATGAAAGCTCACCACAATTAGAAAAGTAGTGATACAAATATTACATTCTTGTAGCAAGCACTAAAGCAAATACCTTTCTCTAGTCCCCATCCAGAAACCTTGCATGTGTCACCAGTCTTAAACATATACTCTGACCAGGGGATACAGGCAGGTAAGCTGTTGTGGTCCAGGGTGCATTCTCCATTCCCAGAACCACTCAGCTCCAGCAGAGCAATGTCATTTTCATAAGTTGATGCATTGTAATTTTCATGAATTATCAGTCGTTTTAATTTTAAAGTATGTGTCTCTTTGTCATACACTATTGTATTCAACATTCCAACCCAGACACGGTAGAGATGGACTCGATTTGCCCTGGAAAGAAAACAGTGAAATAAAATATATTTTGGTACTTAACACAAGCACTGTACATTTCAACTAGTTTAAAGCTATAAACTTCTGCATTTTATCAAAGTTTCTCTAGAATAAAAATTCATATTATATACATGTTTTCTCTCTGGACTTGATGTTCAGGTTTTTCTGAAGTATAGGAAATTCAAGACAAATGACCCATGCTGAGCATGGCAACCAATACAGAAAAAAAATGTTAAAACCTAGGCTCTGTGTTTAGTGCTGTGACAAAGACAAACCAGATGGTCTGAAAAAAAGAGTGAGATGGGACAGGCAAATCTTCCCTGTTTGCTCTAGCTTGTTCTGGGGAATATATGATCCCAGGGGCATTCTCAGCGATCAGATCCTGGACTTCCCCAAGGCAGAGATGGGGAAGAGAGGAGGTCCTTTGTATTTCATTTCAGACAGAATGGTTACACTGAACCTTTCCTGCGTGCTTGCCCTCTGACTGAAGTATGCCATGTCTCTCAAACTTACCATTACTTTCTCACCTCTCTATTCACTGTCAAAATATTTTCTCTTAAACTTCCTCATTGTTAATATGGGTGAGTCAGTGTTTTAAATTGTTCTACTGAACAGACAAATAGAAATTAGCAAGCAGGTAGCAGAGAAGCACAATAGTATCCAATTCAATCTTTCTGCCTTGCAACAAGAAAATAATTTCATAGCTTGTTTTTACCTGACACAGTGTGCAGCAGTCAGAACCCAACAACCACCAATATAAACGCCTCCACAGTACACTGTTGAACCTTCATTGCTGGTGTCTTTAATTGCCACTTGCCAAGGGAATTCACCCTGTTTAAACAACAAACAAAAATAATAAGAGGTCATTACAACTACACTATTTTACTGCATAAAGGGAAACACATCTCTTGATATCACCTCGTCTTCTTGACTGTGTCTGATTGTAAATTAAAGATCTCTATCCAGAAGTTGTGACTTGGGCTCCCTCAGATATTAAGGATATATATATTAAAAGTCAGTAACTTTATTCAATCTTCTGCCTTTGTTTGATGCCTCCTTCTCTCCAGCTTTCAATCAGGAAGCCCCTTGTAGCCAGATAAACAGATGTAGGATCCAATCTGGTTTGATCAAGTATGCCATTTTTGCTGTATACTGTTTCAAAGATGCAAATTTTAATTCAATTTTGCCATAATTGTTCTTTCTAGTTATAGTATTAACTGTTTTTCTGAGTAATTTCCAGTGTGTACAATGCTCAATTTTGCAGCTCCATATTTGACTTTATAAACTGTGCTTCTCTTTACTTTTCACTGTGATGCCACTACTGCTATAAAACATGAAATAAATGTTGTAGCTGATTTTATTTCCACAGGTTTAACAGAAAGCACATAATGCCCATTTAAACCAATGCTGAATGAACTCATATCTAGTAAGTTTATTTTTTTTACCTTTTTTGCAATCTCTCCACCTACAATTCTTTTCCGTCGAGTTAATGTGTGGCTTGTAACACCGCAGTGCACTTGGGAAAGAAGTGTCTTTATCATTTTTCTTTCTTTAACAAAAAGGAGAAATGTATCTCAGAATTCAGATATACATTCTCTCTATTTGGAGACAAGTTTATCTTGAAAATTTGAGTGCTGTGAATATGCCAGTAGCTGAAATAGCAGGAAATCAAAGCCAAAAATTTTGGCATCTGTTCTTGCGCTGAAAGTTGTTTGCATCTTAGCATCACATTACTTCTCTTCATTTTTCAATGCTGCTTGCATTCAAGCAAATAATTGTAAAGCTTTTCCCTTACATTTGCTGAGAGTTTACCTCTATCGGTTGCCAAAACATGCAGACATGGGTCCTCAGCCAGGATGAATTATTATGGTGTTCTTGAAATTAGTGAAAGGCAAGACAAATAGTAAGCCCCAGAGTGCATATTACTAAATCACAAAGTCCACGTATCTGAGTGTTCTGGATCTGACCAGCTGGCTGGTAGCTACAAAGTCACTAATAAGAGGGTATGCGGTTGTTTTTGGAGAGCTAGTTACACTTACCTTCATCTACACTGTCATTTTCAACACGTTTTTCTTTGCCTGTAGTAGAATTAAAAAAATACTAAAATTATTGGCAAATATTTACTTGAATATATGTTTGTATGCCAAAATCACGGTACAGGTTTTAAATGCATACAGGCATTGTGTTTCACATGGAGAGCAATACTCTTAGACCACATGCCTGCTGTTTCATTTTCTGCTAGACACTGTTTGGCTGCCTCAGCGTACAAATGAGCTACAATAGCAGATACTAATTTGTAACTACATGGCATCTACTCTGCTTTCCAAGCCTAGGGAGCACTTCTGCAAGAAACCCCTGAGAAATAGCCTCTTTTTTTTTTGTTTTTGATCTCTAAAGTGACATCCGAGTCTCCTCCACCAGGAAACAGCAGAAATTCCTCCTCCTGCTCTTTTTGAAGCTTTCTAAAGCCCAAAGGAGCATTAAATAACAGGTCTGGGTTTATTTTTTTCCCAGTTTAGATTATGCTGTTGTATAGTGTGTGCCTCCTTTAACAAGTTAAGGGAGGGTATTCAACATGAGAGGTAAATTAAATACTTCCTGAATCTGGTTTGTCGGCTTTTATTCAAAAAAAGTGCCCATTGAATTCAGTTCCTAAGCAGGGGCTGAGCATTGTGTTTGTTCTCATATCACTGACAGTAATGTTTACATTTAGAGTTCAGTTTACCTGTACTAATTACCACTTACCGGTAGTGTTTACTTTTTTGGCTTTAGACTTTGTCTCTTTTCAGAGCAAAGAAAAATATCCTAATTTCAAAACAAAGCAAAATCTTTTCAACAGAGAGGGGAACAGCACAGAAGAATTATATTGACAAACTAGTTGAATTCCTTTCTTCACAAATAGGGGATATCATTTTGATAGATGGCCACATAAACAAAAGACATAATCTGCCTTAAGACTCCCATAACATAACCTGTTTCTTCCTTCCTTTAGTTTTCTTGCTGTTCTTTTCTAGAAGGAAAAGGAAGAAAATTACATAACCTTTTCTTCCTACTATATATAACATAACACTGGGAAGACTAATTGTTTCATGCATTTTGGTTCTGCCAATTTGGTAAATAATTTAATAATACGCATTGTGTAGTCTCTAGTTGTAACTGAGTAGAAAAGAAACAAAAACATCTTTCAGAAGGAAACCGTCACAGAGAACTCGAGCTTCATCCTCTCCTGTGAGGCAGTCAATTTCTTTGTTGCAGACATTCTTATTTGGAATACAGATATTTGACCGACAGTGGAAACTGTTGTCTCTGCACTCTGTAACACAGGAGAATTACAAAGGTTAATATGATTCAGCAACCTCACATAGTCAGGGATCTTTTTAAAATTGAAACATAATATCCATGTTACAGGGGACTTGGCTGCTCATAAATAGATCACAAAAGCAGGCTCTCTACATGTAAACAAAATGAGTACACAATTTATAATAGTGAAGTTTTAAAACTTGAAAAATACGGATCTTTGTTACCACTTCAGTATGGTACTTCTAGACTTGGGGTCACTCCATACCAGTTTCATCCATAACACATGTCCACACTCAACCTCAGCCAAGGGACCTCCAAATTTGCCAGCATTACTGATCATCTCAAATTAGGAATTGATCATGCTTGTGCTAAATCCCAAATCAGAGATCAAGCTAGTTGAGTGAGCTAAATGCAGGGTTAGGAATCAAGAATCCTATTATGAAGATACTGGATGTAATAACCTAGTTCTTCTAAAATTCTTGATTACGTGAATAGGTATTATAAACCTGAGAACCCCCTTCCTTTTAATTTTTGTGATCACTTTGAAAGCAAAGCAGTGTTTGAATTTATGGCAGGGTTTTTTGAGCTGTTGTAAACTCTTATGTCAATCTACTATTTAAAGATATATGTGTCTAATAGAAGATAAGGTAATTCTCTAAAAGTATCCAGTTATCCCAATGTGATCCAAAGACCACTGAAATCAGTTAAAACACTTCTTTTGATTCCAGGAATCATTGTTTTCAGCCAATTCAGCTGAAACAGCACTATTTTTGTCATGTGGAATTCAAATAAATGTCCTCTAAATATATTAAATCACAGATATTTATTACATTTTTTTAAAATGCCTGTGACTGTGTTTCCACAAGTATCAAATTAAATTTACTTAAAACTGCAAAACTACAAAATTAAGGTTACAGAGGGATAATGATGGAATTTGTAACCCACATTACTGTTTGGCATCTGAAACAAAAAGTATTCTCCTGTATTCAGGTCATGGTAGATCCATTTCATGTTTCTAATCAGCATTTTTAGTGCTGGAAATGCAGCTGCTGAAAGAATGACTGATCAATGAACAAGGAATGTGATGGAAACTGTTCACAGATATTCTAAAGATAATCTTGCATTAGTAAAAAATTTAAGAGAGATCTTACCTTGGTTAAAAGTTAGTTCACTGGGAAAACAGCATCATTGATTAATTGCTATTGGTTTTCCTCTATTTAAAATACATTTTCATTCCAACCTGGCTCATTTTTTTGTGTCAATATTTAACAGCCTCCTAAATAATCTCATTTTATTTCCTCATCCTCTGAGGAAACACAGAATCTCAGACATCACTTGTCAGCTTCAAAAAAGTATATTATGCCTGGGGTTTTTGCACTTGCCTATACATAAACTATGGTTTGATTGCTTTAACATAGTGATTTATTGGAAAAGAGACTTTAGCTGTCACCGTAAAAATTCTTTGGCAGTGGTTTTCTCCTGATACGATTTTGAAACACCTGAGAAAGGAAATTATTACCTCTACAGCACAGTTCATCACTTAGGTCTCCACAGTCATTGATTCCATCACAGGTTTTTTTCAGAGAAATGCACTTCTTGTTGACACAATGAAACTCACCACCTGAACAAGCTGTGCAGCAAGATTAAAATGAAGTTAGTGTGGAATTGACTATAGGTTCACAATTACCTAGGGAAATACTCTGCCTGCATGTTTTATTCTGTCAACAGTTTGGCCTTTCACCAGTAGGCATGCTGGGGTGCAGTCACCTAAATAGGAATCTTTTATTATTGTTTTGATTGCCTTCTCATCAAGGTTTCAGCATGACTACTTGTTTTCCTCATCCAACTTGCAATAGCCTGGCAAAAGGGAATTTCATTTCTTCTAGGCAAGGACTAACCCACAGACAATTCAAGAATTCAAGTGATTAAGATGATGGATGTTCCTCTCCAGAAAGAACTCATCAAGAGTCTGTGAATAGCTACTTTTGTAAAAAAAGAAAAAAAAAAAAAGTGAGACAATTCATAGGTCTTCTAAGCAGCAGTGTCTCAGGCTGATATTCAACGGCTGATTCCCCAAGGCCTTGATTCTCCTTTTATCAGTGAGAAACTGAGGAATCCTGAAATTCCCCAGAAGATACCAGGAGTTCCAACATAGTCATGCTTGTCTGGCTACAGTGCTACTCGTGCGCTAATTGATCTCCCTCATAGAGAAAACAGTGAGTAGGATGTTGTCACCTGTCTCCTCACTAGTTAAACTGGAAGTGATTAGACTTATGTGATACAACATACCTTGCTATCCTTGGAAGGGATGGCAGAACAAACAGAGTCATGGGTGAAATACATATAAAAATATTTCAGGAGCAACAGTGATTTCCAAACTCATAAACCCACGACTCATAAACCCAGAATTGCCTCAATTGTCTTAAAGACTGCAAAATGATTATTTAAAAAAATCAAAAGATTTCAAGCGCAGGTTTGCTGTGGCTGAGAGTCCAGCAAACTAGGTCCTCATTATTTAAAATAAACTTAAAATGTAAGAACTCCAAATAGATATTAAACTAAAAAAACTACTAACCTCTGAGATTTTCATGGCACTGGAGGCTAATAAGTCCTTCATTACTATCTCTTGATTTCATCTCTATGTGACATTCAGCAAGACTTGTCTCTAGGCCCCTGCAAGTTATCTGCAGACAGTGCAATGAATTTAAGGCTGATTCTCTGATGCTGGAAATGGCTTGGTAATATTCAGCACCTCTGTAAAGACATAAATAATAATAACACATTATATAATTTCACGATGGATTATCCACTGCTTTTATTGTTTAGAATTTATATTATTTTCCTCATTGTTCGGGAATTTTGGTCATGCCTAAGAAAAAAGAGAGGACTTACCATAAAGTTGTCTAGGGGTAAATAGGAGATGTTTACTTTGGAAGAAAAGGTCCTAATTTATGCAGGTTGGTGTATAGAACCATCCCCAAATCCATATGTAGCTCTATGACAGTCACTGTTATCATGATAGATAGAAAAGTCTCATTATGTAGCAAAACTTGAAAGCTCAGATCTCTATCTGTGTGGACACACGTGAGCCATGAATTGGAAGCCATCCTGCATGGGGTAAGGTATTCTTGGTGTCATCAAAACCAGTACATACCGAGGAAGCTCAGGCCACTGCAAGGCTGGGATTAGTGAATTTTATCTTTCTTGGTTTTACCTGAGCAGTATCCTCACAACAGTATATGTGTCCCCATCCTTACAGGAACATGGACTGAATAAATAACTAGAGACATTTCCTCGAGACTCCAGGGCTGAATGCTCTGTCCCAGGGCAAACCCTTCTCTGCTATCTAAAGAGATACTGATCAGGACTAGGAAATACTTGCTTCTCACCTAGAGGAGACAATTTAGGGCACTGCAATAGCAGTTTTAATCTTCGGGTAGGGTTAGGGAGGCAGCTCTACCTGACTAAGATAAATTAATTATACAAGTGTAAAATTATTATGTACATAATATAGATTTGACTCTTTATAAGGAACTGAATATGCAACTCAGGTCATCAGTGTGGTCACAGGAAAAAGAACAAGCTGTGTGTGGCTTCAGCCATCCCTGGGGCCTAAGGAAGCAGTGTCAGCAAGGGCAAGAGGTGAATGAAAAAACCCCACATTCTGGTTCTTCTTAGTCTGGCTAGTGCAAGTGGCAAAACAGCTGTACCCTGTTGTCAGCTAGGCTGAGAAACACTTCTCTGCAGACAGATCATTGCTCAGAGCTACTTGGGGTTCCATGTGCTTTTCCTTACACAGACCTGAGATATCATATTGTTCTTCAGCTTTACGTTAAAACAATTATGGTTTGCACAGTTGTAACCTGTAATAGAACACAGAAATCTGTGTTTTGGCTTTCACTCTGAGGTGTCAATTTAAGAAGTCTTATCAGAATATTGGAACCAATACACCGCTCATGAGTTTTCTGCTTTAACTGCTGGCTGACTGTGACTGACAATTCTAGAAGCATCACTACTTTTTCAGATCCCTTGCAGTTATCCGGAGATAAATTCCCCAAACTTACAATTCAAAGCCAAGGTTCTTGCAAGCCACGTTTGCTTCATTCATAGTCCACTCACTAGCACATACAAAACTGTTTTCCTTCTGATTCACAGGTTTTACGTGAAGCAAGCTTGAATCTCCATGATCCAGAGAGACTGAAAATGTTTCTAAAAAAAAAAATCCCCAAACAATATCATATTATATAGAAGTATCTAGTAGAAAGACAGCACAAAACCAAATGAGGACTAATTTTTTTATTTACAGCCAAAGTTCTTATGGAAAGAATAACAGATTGGGCATCAGAAGATTCAGGTATTAGTTGTGAATTTTCTGAAGATTGACTTTGTGTCTTTGAGCCTGCTACTTTTTCAAAATATAGCAGTTTAAGGACAAATGAGGATAATCGACACATAAGAGTACCTGGAGGTCTACTGAGGGCAGGCTGCATTGTAGTATAATGACCTTTATTAGGAGACTTTTGATAACCAACCAGTAACACTGGAAGTGAGATGACCAGATCCTGCTTCTACTACCTGTGTATCAAAACATCTGCTGTGTACGGTGGAACTAAGTCCTCTGCTTAACATAGTGAAGCCATGCAGAGAGTGCACCAGGGACACATGGAGGTTCTCCAGACCTTTTCAGTGGAATAGGCAGAACCGAATTTTGCCACCCTGAGGGTGATGGGCTGAGCTGCTCCTTCTGTGAGGAAAGGGAGTGATGATAGTGGGACAGAGACTGGGCAGGAGAGCCCTGGGCCTGGCTTGCTGCTCCTGCTGTGTTCAGTGGAGATGGGGCTGGAGGACGAGTAGGAACTGCATCTGCCTCTGCTAAAAGAGGCACCTGCCCACTTCGCAGGAGCCATTTCTCCCTGCACTCTGACAGATGTTGAGCCAATAGAGCAGCTTACGGCAGGATAAAAAGCAGGTGAGAACAAACAGCTGCTTGTCAGTGTACAAGCCGTTGCTGGTCTGAGGGACAATAGTGTTCTGTTTTGATGAAATCCACAGCACGAAGATGACTGAGGTGAGCATGGCTTACCTGCCCCCATGCACTCCCACACACACCTCAGCAAGCCTGACTCCATTCCCTGGACTCTTACTCCTTTGAAGTTTGTCCCTCTCAAAAGATGCTCTCTCTGTTCCAGTTCACAGCAGGCCCTCTCCCACTGCCTCCGACTACCCAGCTTGGAAACCTTCAGGCTCTTTCCTCTATTTCTTCCCTTTCTACCTGATGATTTGAGCAACCTACCAGCAGCAGGGTGACCAGAGCCTGTCAATCACTTTATTTTTTATTAAAATCAGACACTGCCCATTTTCAATGACTTTTCATTTTATGTTTCATGTTGTTACTAGTGCAAGAAAACGAACAGACTTTCTAACTGCCAGTGTCTGACAAAAGTTGGAAAAGGAGGTGTTAATACCTTCAGACATGCATTTTCCCTTGTGCAGAAACTTTGCTTTGGGTTGTTGACACTCATAGCTCTTCAGCTGACAGTAAGTACGGAAGTTCTTTCCATTGGTAGAACAAACTGAAGAGCCATTCTTTGGGCACTGGTAGGGAAGCTTACAAAGGCATTTTCCGTCCACACATCGTTCCCATGGGTGACAAAAAACTTTCTGACAGGACTTGTGGGTGTATTGGTTGCTTAAGCATTCTCCTATGAGGTATGGGTCTTGCTCAGCTGGCTGGGCAGGTTCAACCTGCTGAACTTGGTTTTCTTCAGCATTAGATGCTGTATTCTGCAAGGCATGAAAAAACAAAAATAAAAGGGAGTAAAATTATGGACAGCACCAAGAGTTTTGCAGATCCCTCAACAAAATGTCCATTCATAAGCCTTTTCCTATCTAACAACCACAGAGTTCCTAAATATTATTTATAGTGTTTATCCCCTTGTCTTTGGCCATCTCATCTTTCTCAGTTTCTCTGAACTTTTTTTTTCTTTTCGGATCATTTACCTGATGTGATCTTCATTCTTACTGGTCTCCCACAAACTTTATACTCTTCAATCTTCAAACATCAGCTGAAGTGCACAGCAAATTATAACATGTTTTAAGCCTCTGGTTTATAACACATCCCAGCAATGGGACTGTAAACAGATCAAAACATAAGGGGACTTAAACACCAAAAAAATTTTTAAAAAATTATACTTTGGGGTTTTTTCTAAGACATTTTTATTGGCTTGGTTTAATTTAAATGTCACCTGCAAATATTTATGAATTACATAGAAGCAAATAAATCTATGATTAATGATGTTTTACTGTGACTGCTCAAGTAACAAGTATCTTAAAGAAATTTGAAAATTGAATGCCTATCCTTATAAGCTTTTTTCCTATATCTTCCCTAGCAACAGATTTGCAGTGTGGTTGCTGGTCATCACTGGACTGCAGGTACAGACTCCGACCCTCTTTCCTCCCTGCCTGGGTGAGTGGCTCTGCACCTCTGTTTGTGCAGCTCTCTGGTGACTTTGTTGCTGGCTGAGTGCTTCTGCTTACTAAGATCTATGGGTAGGATGAATGATGAAACATGAAAAATATTGGATAGACTCTGCAAAAATGGGAGAGAAAAGCTAGTCCTCAAATGCAATTTATCGGCTTTGACTGTGTCAACTGAATCGATAGAGCTGAAGTTTAAAGTTCTCATGAGGAAATCCTGGCCCTAGAAAAGTCAGTGAGGATGTTGGGGCAGAATTTAATATAACAACTCTCCTTTTTAATGGTTGTATGATCTCATTAAATTCTTCCCGCTGTTCTCAGGTCAGTAGAATCCAAACTGTGAGCCAGATCTGGCTTGGCATAATTCCCATATTGTGCTTGGTATTTCTCCTGAACAGGAACAACAGGTGCTGATTTTTATCTCAAGACTTCTCTAAAGACTTGGGTCATGCTGAATGCTCAGCTCAGCTTCCCAGGACGCTTCTGCCCAGAGACAGCCCACAGCAAACCTTAAGGACGCAGGATATACCACACTGCCCTGTTACAAGACTGTAACCTTGTTTCTGAAAAAAGGGAGAGCAGGGAAAATTGCAGCACTTTTATGTGGTCAGCCATGCTTGCAAATCTGGTTTAGGATAGGATCATGATTAATATCTTTTCCAGAAGCCTGTTAGCATAAGCACCAGATAGAATCAACATGAAAGAGAAACAGAAAGCTGCAAACATTCAAGCTGGGCTAAAACAAATGTATGTAACACAACTAACTATGAAAGGAAACTTAAAAAAAAAACAACTGGTTTTGTTTTTGTAACAATAAACTGGTTTTAAATGTTTTTGTTTTTAAAAAATTACTGCTACCACAATAAAACATATCTTACCTCTGATCCACAAAGACAAAAGAGAGACAAGAAAACCAAGCAAACAGGGAGCATTCGCATGATGAAATTTTATCTCCCTTTGTAGACAAATTCCTCTGGCTGGGATTCTTTTGAATGTCAGCTCTTAGATCCGTGTTTAATTTTTAACCATTAGTAAAATATTTTGAAGTGCATTTATAAATAAAGGACAGGAGCCTCAGCTATTGACTGATCAATCTGGTCTCTCCAAAAGATCCCGCCTCGGTTTGACTGGTTTTATGGTAAATTCATGATGAGATAACAAGAGCAAAGCCCTTGAAGTAAATGATTAAAAGGAAGCGCTTATTAAGGAGACACATTTACTTGGCCAGGGGATTCTGATCGGAACATCGCACCGGTTCTCTGATTGCAGCATCCATCTCTGCCAGATTCCCGGGGGAGACCAATGCTTTTATGTGCCGTATCTATGCGGGGAACCCTGCTACCCGTGCCATGTGCACTGCAGGATCCGTGTCCCGCAGGCTCCCGTGTGCGTGTGTGTGTGTGTGTGTGTCCCACAGGCTCCCTCCCCTGTCCCTCCCTCCCCCCCGCGTCCCCCACTCTCCCCCCCCCGTC